>WAAE01026635.1:0-50492 GCA_013400495.1 Nicator chloris
GTTGTTTTGTTTTGTTTCAAAGCTAAGCCTTTTTTATTGGATAGTACAAGGGAAGGAATGCACTTGAAATATCTTTCATTATTATTACTATCTTAGTGTTTATGAAATAACAATCATATGCAAATCTTGTCTTCTTTTATTTTTAACCTCTAGATCTGACATTACAAGCAAATCAGGATTACAAATCCTATTAAGTAAACTGAGGCATGGAGCAAGAATATATAATAAAAACTGTGGTCAAAGTAGTGAAAAATTCAAAACACCGTCCAGTTCTTCAACATCCTAACCTGACACCACACCTCTAACTGCCCTTTCTCATAACAGTACCCAGCACAAATATTAAGGTTTAAAAATTCATCAACAGAATGAAGTTTATTTCAAGACAAGTTTTACTCCTCCTATTGGTCACCAGCTACAGCAAATACTACAAGGTCCTCCACAGTCAAATTTTCATTTCTCAGATACAAATGAGCTTGTCTGGCCCAGTGAAATTGAGAGTACCTGAGAGACATGTCTGACATGTTGACTTGTCTGACATTTACTTAAAGAGAAATTCTGTGAGCAAATACGTCCCTCTTTTTTTTTTTCCTTTCTCCAGATGAATCTGTTTAGGCTGCAAGTCTTTATTTGTAGGTGTTGACAGGATCAAACACCAGAAATAAAGACTTGGTATAGACTTCTAGCGACTGGCTTCAACAGAATGCCACAGCTGTGTGTGAAGAGTTGTGCGTGGTATTCACCAGCTGTCGATGTTTCCAGCACTCACATCCCATTCACAGGAAGCCAGGAATCAATGTTGGAGAGCTTTACTTGCTGCTCTGATAACACAGCCCTGTATCGCACTGGGAAACCGCTGACTTCACGGCGCTCCGCAAAGGTCATTTCATGGATGGGAAACCAAAGCACACAGAAAAAGTGATTTACCCAGGAGAATCTCAAAGATGCAGAATAAGACATAATGCAATCCAAAGCTCTTGACTTCCAGGCAAGACCACTAGTCTCCAGGCCTACTGCAAAACTCGTTGTGGGAATATGAGTTTGCTGACTGTAGCGTGTTAACACAAACACAGCTATTTTTATTAATGCTTTGAAGCTTTGAGACACTGTAGCGCCATCAATTTTGCTTCATCAATGCTAGCTTCTCTGGTGATGGAATTTTCAAACCATGTTGCTTCATTCTGCTGAACAGAAAACTAGCAATTTTATGGGTTTTTTAATATTAGCCTGTATGTCAACACAACAACTCAATACAGATATCAGCAGTCACAGCCAAGTCTGAAATGGGATATAAGCTTCTCCTAAGTTCTCTGTTTACACAGCTGTTAAAAAAATACATGTTTTGGAAACGAAGACTCTTTTTGCACTGAAAGGAAAATTTACAAAAACTGTGTCAACTGACTTCAGAAACCCAGAGCACTGTTTTGAGTTATGGCATATAAACAAAGCAATGCATGACAAGACTCAAGGTGATCTGAAGACATGGATCAAGTATACAAAAGTCCAAAAGAAAAAAAAAATAATCAAAAGAGAATACAACTTCCAAGGCAATACTTAAGTTGGTGTTAAACAACTTGTCTTGGAGAGCTTATGATATAGTTAAAAATTGTATGTGCAAAATGTTTTTTTAGCTCATAATTTCAGTGCATGCCACTTCTGATTCATTCACAGATTTCATATAACACATGAGATATGTTGCAATATTGACCTAATACTGTGCATTTAATCACATTTCCAAGAATCATAAAAAATTACTAACCACCCCCAATTTGTTCCATAAAGGAGTTACTTCTTTCCATGCATGTCTGCTTTCTCCTCTCAGTACAGCTCATATCGAAGAAAATTCTGGTTCCACCAAAACATGTGCTTTACATTAAAAAAATTAGTTGTTTTTTTTTTTTAATCATACAGGTATGAACAGATCTTTAAGGCCAAAACCAGGAGGGTTAGAAGGGGGATTATGACCAGCCAGACAGAGGCTAGACACCCCTAGAAGCATGGAATTAGATAAATATTTGTCATCATCTAGCATGGTGATTCATATGGTCCTCAGTTAAAAAGATAATTCCAGTGCTGACAGACAGACCTGAATACAGCAATTTTGATATCTTTTTATTTGTGCTATGCTATTAAACAGAGTGCACATGTAAGCATCTGAGTCTGTCCAACACTTCTTCACTTAGACCTCCCACTTACTGTTACAGATCAATGGGTGTTTTTTTTCCAGATCCTGGGACTGTTCTTTCATCTTCAAACTCTGTCTGTTCACGTGCTTTCTCAAAAGCTATGAACAGTCTTCTGCTTCTGAGTGCTATTCAATAGGAAACATTAACCTTTTCATTGACTGCTCTTGCTGTGGGCAACATTCTCTGTATTCAAGGGTCAGAAGCTATCTGGACAAAGATTACAATAATTTTCATGTTGTATCTTATTTATATGGATGTAACCACACAGAGAAGTCACATAGAATTTTCGCTCTTTGCTTGCAAAATCTGGGAAGACTTTGCAGTCATTAAAAAAAATTATTTCATTAGACAAATTTATTTCTTCCTACTTTTTGAATTCTAAAAAGTGTGAGAAATGTAAGGGCTGGTTGTAGTGAAAAACAGCATAAGGTAACATGGTTAGCATCTTGCATTCATGCCAGCTTGATAAGACAAAATAAATGTTATCCAGTCAGTATGGGACAATGGGATGAAGACCATATTGCTGACAGCCTAGCAGTGTGACAGCAGGAAGTTTAAATAAGGGCAGAACTTCTTGTGACTTGCTCCAAGAAATATTATTCCCTCGATGTGGGACAGCTGTAGGACATTCAACGTATGTCTGAGGAATTCTTCTTCTTCTTCTTCTTCTTCTTCTTCTTCTACAGATTACTCTTCCATAGTGCTTATTTCCTTTCTTGCATTTTTGAAATTACATTTAAATCCATAAAACTAACAAGGTAACATAAAATTTCTTAGAAATACAACATATCCCAGTCTTGGCTTCTTAAAAACATTCAGCTTCTCAAGGGTAAAGGAATGAAATATTCTGTATAATGGTTCAGTGAGTATTTTTCCAAAACAGGAGGGAGAAGGGCTACAGACTGTTTTCAGTTTTCATTTCAGTGCCCAGTGCTTCTAACAATGAGAAGAAGCGGTGAAGTGAAATTTTTCAGAGAAGACTGCTAACCAGAGCAGCAACCTGTCTCATTCACTGTCGTGGGATTGCTGCTGCACTTCAACTCCCTTATGCCTAGTAAACTCAACACATTCTTCCAGATAATGCCTCAGTGTAATGTCAATTTTTTTCTTCATTAGAAAAGCTTTCTGATTCTGAGTAAGTAATTTGAAACAGAGTTCCCAGTAGAAGAAACACTGGTTTAGTCAGTTATAATGATTTACTTGGAGTTACTTGAGATGACAGTATTACCTGTGTGCAATGGTAAACACGTTCTTTGCTGCTCAGCTGAGGCATTTCTAGCTTACCTAGTTCTTGGAGGGGACATGCTTGAAGCAGACTACATACTGTCAATGTAAGAATAATACAGCAAATGCACAAAGTTCCTGCAAACATCCCCGCCTTGGACCTGCTCATGTATTCTGCCAAATCAGTATTCCAGGTAGAGGGAATTACACTGGCATCAAGTCAGCATAACAGAGGGAATTAAGGTGCTTATCTCTGACAAAGACTGCAGCATTATGCAATTTCTTTTTCAGCCATTTTGCTGCTTCTGTGTATGTGAGATTAGACACGGGATTAACTGAGTTTCTGAAAAAAATTAAGGAACACACCTGCAGGTCTCAGAGAGCACAGTAATCCTAGAAAATGCTGGAAACAAGCAGTTTATTAGTTACATTGCCAAGATTAGGATTTTCAGCACCACGTCCCCAAGCTGTGCAGTCCTTTGTGACTACGAAAGTTGCCAAGGTCTGTCTTTAGATATGCACAGTGTCTTTTGATACTGAAGAGCAGAACTGGCCCCTTCAGGGAAAAGATTCTTTATTCTGCTTAGAAGCATTCTGCCATAGGAGATAATATTTATCATGAAGGGTTCATCTAGTTTAATGCATTTCAACACAGCTAATTTAGAGGACAATAATTTAGAAACCTGTATTATCTTGCTAATATATACCTTTTAGGAGTACACAGTACATGTGGGGTAATTTGTCTCTGACTTCACCATGCACCTTGCTACAGTAAGAAGGATTTGTCTCACATACCATACAGTGCTTTTTTTCTGGATATTTTTGGTTTTGCTACTTTCAGTTTAGTATCCAGTCAGTATGGGACAATGGGATGAAGACCATATTGCTGACAGCCTAGCAGTGTGACAGCAGGACACAATACAAAATACACAGGCAAGCTCATTACAGGTACTCATTGACCTAGATAAGCATAGAAATTTTACAGCCCATTTGCCAATACTTTTTAAAAAACACTATTGTCTTTTGGTTTTAGTTCAAATCAGTTTTCTTGCCTTCATGTTTTTTAAGTATTTTGGTGGACTTAAACATTTACTAAGTGCTACAAGAAAAACAGAGGTTAGAAAATATGGAGAACCATCCTGAGACAGACATCCACAGGAGTGAAAAGTCTATATTTATATGCCCACACACTGTCATTCCCAGGCTTTGAGCTGCTTAGCAATAGCTGGGATTCTGGGCCAGCCACTTTTGTAATACTTTTTTTCACTCTTTCTATTGTTGCAAGTGAAAAAAGTGGCAGTTCTCCAGTGACCAAATTAAGAACAACTCAACTGTATTTTGTCCAAAGCTATTCATTCATACAAGCAGTATTAGAAAATGTTCTAATTAAATGCAAGGCAGCAGATTATATATTGTCTTTCTAATTTCAGAGAAGGGTTCACCATACAATTATTAACAAACTAAAATAAAATATTCTAAAAGCTTTTTCAGTCAAATCCATTTGTGGCTGCACTTTTATGAATAGTTCTTTGTTTTCTTTAGTACTGCATGATGAAATTCAACCTTGCCATTTTTATTCCTGACAAGACAAGAGGCATAAGGTGTTAGCAGCACAAGACGATAAGGCATTTTACCTTCAGTGCATCATTGCTGCCACAGGTGCAAGACCTTTCATGTGCAAGGTCAGAGACTGACACCATGATGTCCCAGCAGAAAGGGAACTTGGGGTCACAGGGCTTCCCTTCACCTTACCAGGAAGAATGGATACAATTATTTTATCTTGTATGTCTTGCAACAGCGACACTTTGCCAGCACAGAGGACTGACCTTTGTGTGACCTTCAGGTGATGTTTCTGATAGAAACCTGGCTCTAACAAGAGAACTGATTGACAACAGCAGCATTAGCAGCTGCCATCTGGAGCAGCTACTGACAAGGTTTGGAACTCTAGCGATTCAAACACAGGACCTCCTTTTTAAATGCAATGTTTTTGTTTTTTCAGGGCTGATATTTGTGATCATCAAATATCAGGAACTTGGATGTTCTGTTATGGTTTCTCCTTATTCCCCTAATATACATGCAGGACCTGTTCTCAGCACACACTATTATCCTCATAAGTATGTTCTCCAGCAGGGGAGCCCACTGACTCCAGATGTTCTCAAAATGGTCAGAGGCAAGAATTCATAGGGGAAAGAAAATTTGGACCCTGAAAAAACTTCAGTGGCATTTTTCTGTCCTATCCTACAATAATAAACTAGCTGAAGTTGAATCTGCCTCCTTGATGTGCAAACCACATTTATAAAATTTTAAGCCTGCCTTCTGTAGGAGAAATAAAGGTTTCATGACTGCAGCAATCCAGGGATCTGCATGCTAGGAGGCATTTTTTGCAATGAATTATGACAAAGAATTCCTATATTTGTGTTATTTCTGTCCTTCATAGAATTATCTGGTTTCTGAAAGGATCACACCTCCTCAGTTATGACATACTCCATAAATCTGAGGCCTTTATTTATCATCTAGTTTGGACTGTTAGCCATCTGCCTTTACTGCTTTCTTTTCAAATAGAAATGCTCTAACAACCACAGAATCAGTGAATTACCGTTTAGCTGTAGACATGATGGGTAGGCAGAGACTACAGCACTGCAACTGCATGCTTCCTGAACACATCTTACACATAAGATTGGACCATACTATACCTTCAAACTTTTTCATAAAACCATTCACTTTAAGTTTTCAACTGAATCTCTCCTGAATCAATCACCCTGTATCCTGTTGATTGCACTGTGCAGGGAGATTTATTTACATACTAAAAAGGTCAATGTTGAAAAAATCTGTATTAACGGTGCATAATCCTTGCATTCAAGTGAAACATAAAACTGCATGAACCCAGGAATACATTTTGCCTTTTTACCTCTGTGTACACAGGCTTGAGACACCTTTGTGGAGACATAATGCAGTATGTTAGGATAAGTCAAGCAATTGTCAAGCATGTTCATAATATCAACCCTTCTGATTACTAATAGGAACAAAAAAGAGTGGAACAACCAACATAAAATATGGCTTAGATTAATCATCTAAAATATGTAATTAATTCAAGGGTGTGTTGTATTTGCATAATAGCTGCCTTTTATTTTCAGACCCAGTTACCAGGATACAAGCCCTCATAATAGGCTTTGAATTACATTACTTGTTTATTTAATTTACTGTATGCAACAATGCAACTATAATACAGACTGCTAAAAATATTTATAAATTTGCATTCAAGTGTGATTATCCAAAATATTAAGGATTAATTCCCCTTCTAGTTTAAATTACCATAGCTCCCTGTACTTGATGTGATTTTCCCTTGCTAATGAAGGTATAAATGCATCCGTACTGTTTCTGCCAGCTGAAGTTATAAACTCTGCAAGGCTGATGTACCTCTGACACATTTTTCTGCTATATCGTGGTCTAATCCATCAGCTGTGGTAAAAGACACAAGAATTGTGATTCAACAGGAAATTTAGACCGCTACTGCAACTTTAATGAAAATCATCCAGTCATTTTTTTAACCTCTATCCTGCAGCTTCTGTGTACACCACATCTCATAAAACATATGGACTCCATGTAAAATTGTTTAAGAGATAATGGCTATGTTTTTGCTATTTCGTCTCTGGTTTCCTTCTGTGGTTCTTGCATGGACTCTCTCCTGTCTAATACCTCATCCTACTCTCATGACTCTCAATATAATTACTTATTACATCAAGTGTTTTCTTGGTTCTATGATAATTTCTTTTATTTAAAAATTCTGTTTCTACAGGGATTACAGTATTCATCAGTTAATTTTAAGCAGAGTCCTACATGGCACACTAATACTGATACTAAAAAAAAAAATGAAATCTTCCATCTTTTTGGAGAAAATACCAAATAACTAGCAATATTTTTGCTGGGACAGGCCACATGGCAGGGCTTCAAAAGGCTTGTACACTTCCAGGAAGAAGAATTTTCTGTAGAAGTGAAATACCCTCTCCAGTCCTGTTTTCTTTTCTAGAATTTCCTTTCTGAGGGAACACAGCCACCTGCCTCCCTGACAGCCCTGACAGAGCCACACTCTTCCTCAGACCTTCCATTCCTCCCTGAACAGTGTGGTAAACCACTCCTGTGTTTGCCTAGGACTCAGATAAACAAAGTATATGCATTATTTTTTACTTCCAGTAGTAGCAGCGGGGAGAACCATATAAATACAAAAATAAACACCCAACAAAATTTATCTCAACAATTTAGCATTTCCTGAGGCTATACAAAATATATCACAAAACCCCTCTTATATAATGCTATAACATTTTTAATTAAGGTTTTCTTTCATGGATAGGATTTTTGGTTTGCTGCCAAAAACAGTCCTCCCCATGCCACTTCTCAGTGGGATGGTTATCAAATATGTTAATAACAATAGCAGAAGCATCAGCTCTTCCAGCCATTAGGTAATGACAACATTAAGACTGACTCTGAAGGAAGAGGGCAGGAACATTTCAAATGAGCCAAGGAAGACTGCCACTAGGAAATTTACTGATACATTTTCCCCTTCTTACCATGTCCAAGTTCCTGTCACTTTTGCAACATCCAATTTAGATCTGCTTGCAGAGTCAGGTGAATTCAAGGACGGGCTAAAGACCACAACACCTTGTTTCACCAAGTGAAGTGATTAAAGATCCCTGTTAAAGATTCCAACAATCACAGCTGATGCTTTATAAAAGCACAGAACCTATCATGACCAAAGGCCTGACCCTGGGTTGTGCCTCCTCCACTCATCAATGGACTCATCTCATTCACCCAGCTCCTCAAGTATGAGAAGTAAAGCCCATAATTTTTTAATGTTATCTTTGGTCCTTTTAATTCTGTCCAGTAAATCCCTTACCTTCCTTTTCCAGAAATGACATCTGTATGCAACAGTTCACACAGAGATAATGGTCCTGGGAAGAGTTTTTCGCAGAATATGTAGTTCTTCAGTTCTATATTACTTTAAAGACTTTTTTAAAAAGGGGGTCTACAGGATGTATAATACTTCTTTGTAGCAATCAATTATATGTCATAAGTGGGAATTTTAATTAGAATTGTTGTATTGCTAAAGTTTTCTTTTAAGTAATGTATGCTGTGCAATGAAAGACCAAAGACCAAAACTTGATAGAGAATTTTTCCCACTAACCCTGTTTTTCATCACTTTGCATATCCAATCCTCTGAATCTTACCCACTCATAGAATGATGCAGGTTCCAATAGTCCTCTGGGTATCAACTCAGAGGACCATTGCTCAAACCTGAGCCAATTTAGAGGAATCAGGGAATTTTTCATTAAAGTCAAGGCTATCTCCAAGGATAGATTAGAAGTCTGTGGGAAATCTGGTACAATATCTGACAAATGTCACAGTCAAAAAACTTACCTTAATATCTAATCAGAATTTCCCCTGTTGTGTCTTTTGCTCCTTAACCTTTTACTCCCCACCTCTAAAGATATGATAAATCACTTGGGACATGTATATGAATAAGTATTTTACTTACACATATTTTTCATTCTCACATGCAATCAAAATGGTTTCAGTTAAATTAATTATGTGGTCTGCCATTTGAAGTCCTCCTTTAGTTTTCTTTACATTCACAATACAGGTTCAGAGTAGACTTATTTAAAAGTTTCAGTGTTTTGAGATCCTCTATCATTTTCAATGCTGATGTTGTTCTAAACTCACCAGAGTTATTAATCCTATATTTCCTTCACAGATGCTTTAGAACTAGCAAGTAGGGGAGTTTTTATGATATTACTGGCTCATATACTTCTCTATAAGGAAATTTTGAACAATGACTTCAAAAAAGTTCTTTAGTTTAAGTTAGATTCCTTTACCATACTGAGGAGATTTTGATTTTCAATGTCATCCATGGTTTTAATACACTGGTATTCACACTAAAGCAGATATTTAAAGAGATGCAAACGAAAGATTGATAAAATTTTGGAAATGGAAAATTTCACATAGAGTTTATTCTAAAGTAATGTGATCTAACAGTGTAAATTTCACATTTTCCATGAAAGAATGTGCACACACTTACAATACCTGGTGCTGAAATTATAGTTGGCAAGTTGCAGAGACCCGTACTGACAAGACAACCTCCCAGATTCAACACTAGGCTGGGCTCCACAAGCCTGACTTGGATACAATGGTTCCCATGTGAAGAGCCAGCCACTTTTGACTGGGTTTTGCATCGTGGAGGACAAAAACTGTGGAAGTGCTGAAGCACATGGGAATCCTCCCTAATAAGGGAGGGATGAATGGAAACCCCTCTAGCTGGGAAGGGTTGGGGATCATACCTTCTCCTTCAGGGAATGTTCTCAGTGCCTGGCACCACATAAAAGGTGGGTGTAAAATGTCACACCACCATGGCCCTGACACACCGTCAGCCCTGCCTGTCCCTGCTCACCCCTCTCTGTGTTATCCCCACCCTGCCACAGGCCAGGACTGCATTTCAGCCCCCTAGGGCTGTCTGCCCCAGCCCCTGCAATACCACAGCAGGGTCAATCTCCATGACTGGCCATGGGGTGCTCCAAACTGAGTCCACACATGTCCAGGGAGGTGACTGAGTGTTGTATTCCACTATATAGTTAGATTATTCTGTTATTATATTGCACTGGTGATTTGTGAATTATACACGAATAGTTTTAGGTGGTACCTGTAACTGATCCCTCCACACACCCCCTTCTCCCCTGGCTCCTTTCCATTGGTCATAGTCCCTCTCCCCCTCCCTCCTCTCACAGGGCTTAAAAACCCCTGAGGGGGGCGGGAATGTCCTCTTTCCTCTCCTGGAGCTACTAGTTTCACAACACAGGTGTGGGACTGACTCCCGAGGGAAAAGAGCGTCTCTTTATCTTTTGCCTTCAGTCTAATGTAGAGGTAACCCCCCAGGGTCCACAGCTAGCCTGGTTGGACCCCGGAGCAAGGAACTACCTATGTCAACTGAAGCCTGGGGTTGGGGCTGCCCCAAAGTCTCACAGCTGCTCTGCTCCTGGCCTTGCTGGTGGGACAGGCACTGGCTGCCAGACCCTGCCCTGACAGACTCCACGGGGGCTGGACACAGGCATTTCAAAAGAAAGCAGTTGCCCAAAACCAGCTAATCCTGAAGTAGAGGGCAAATATCTGAACCCAGATCTCTCAAAGTTGCTCAAACCATCTCACAACCATCTCCTAGCCACAGTATCTCTTGGCTCAGTTCAGTGCTTGTTGTAGAACCCAGGTTTTGGTACAGGATCAGATAGTGAGTGATGCTGCAAATTCTTCTCCTGGAGCTGGGCACGTGCCTTTAGACTTTGCAACACCAACAATCTTAGAGTTTTGAGACCTCTTCTTTTTTTCTAGTCTGCACTTCAGTGCCAAAGTTTTTGATCTATCTCTTACTGAGAAGTTACTTTGCAAGGGAAATTTCAGAAGTCCAGAGGGGTCTACTTTACTCTTTCTACTCATTGCAATAAAGACCAAAATTGAATGAGCAGGAGGCAATACCAAATGAGGGAAATGAATTTTATCACCCTTAGGCTATTTCAGCTACCACTCTTCTTTACACTAGGATCCTCTGGGCATTTCAGGAAGCCAATAGTTTTCAAATGCAAAGTTAGTAATCATTAGCAAGAAACATAAGAATCTCTTTCCAGCTGAGAGAGAAACTGATGCTGAAGCAAACAGGCCTGGAGGTGAAGGAAGGAGACAAGGGCTAGGAAAGGCTCTCTTTTGTATGCCTTGTCCTGGTTTAGGGCAAATTTGGGAGGAAATCTCTGAATGGGGTTCCTCTGGGAAGAAAACCCAAACAGCCCCTCCAACCCAGCTGGTCCAGGAATAAACTTCTTTTGAGAAAAGTGGAAAAAAACTATTTACTTAACAAACAAAAGTCCACAAGCACAAATAATTGAATAATATGAAACAATAAAATCTCTCACTGCTCCAAAGAGGAATGGCAAAATTGAGAGTGTCCTTGCCGTGGGTGTAGCTTCGCTCCTTCTCAGACTCTCCAGCATTGTAAAATGTTGGGGTCCAGGCCCTGCTGGGCCACAGGTGCGAGCTCCCAGTGCTCCCCTGGGTTTTCAGTCCAGGACAGGTTTAAACAGTCCCAAGAAAAAAGAGAAAAAAAAAAAAAATCTGTCCAGGGAGCTTCTCTGCTTCAGCTAGCCAAAAACTAATTAAAAGGAAAAAAGGAGCACTCTCTCTCTCTCCCCCTCTCTCTCTCTCTCTCTCTCTCTGTAGACAGCATAGTCTGGGAGAAGAAGCATGTGTAGGAGTCCGAGCAGTTTCTCCAAACAAACTGCGCGCTTCTTCTTCGCTCTTGAAACCAGCCTTAAAGATACAGGACATAATATCCAACACAAACAGAGCAGACAACTGGGGATACAAGCATCATAAAGTCACCCCAGGACAGCCTTCTCCAGGAAATGATTGAACAGAATGCTGCTACTTACGCAAAAGCAAATGCCACCACACAATATAAGAGCCATTCAGTGAGATCTGCCAGAAGGAAAGAATTTATAGGGCATAAAGTAGAAGAATGTTCACAGACCCTTATGTACCTCTGCCTGTGATATAAACTCCACAGCAGGATTTCAGGTTGATTTTTTATGCAGACATAAACTAAAAACATTCTAATCTTATTTTATACTATTTCAGTGCCAGTATAGGTCTACTCATTGTAATTGCATCATAATTTGCAAGTAGTATGTTCCAATGTGGCTTTAGTCAAGAGAACCGGCATATCTGAAAAGAAGTCTACACTGCAAATACTTAAAATGGTGCAGACATAACCAAGTTGCCTTTAAACTAGCTTGTTTGGGTAATCAGCTCACCTTAACATTTCTTAAAAGCATTACCAGCATTGATTCAGCTATCCCAAGAAGAGCCCATGGACAGGGCTCTTCAGACATAAAGAGAGAAAAGGGAAAGTATTCTGTGCTCAGCAGTAAAATTGCCTCTCCTGCTAATAACAAGAAGGTGAAAAATTGGGTACAAGGACCTGTGTTTCTGGGATAATGCCAAAACCCTGAGTAACAGCCACATCCAGGGCGGCCTGACCTGGCAGACATGCCCACCATTAGTTTTTCCATGGATCATGGCAATTTTAGTTAGTCACTTTTGCTGCTCTGAAGTGTCTTGGTGCCTGAATGCTATCAGGTCAGTGCCCTGTGTCCCAGTGTTACCAGCTCTTAGAATAGTCTGTACCTCCATTAACACTTAGTGCCTAAAAATCTGCCACAGACTTTTAGACAAGGAAAATCATCACACTCTGAGAACTGGAGAAAAGTATACTCTACTCTTTTCCTGATTTCTCTTGGACTTCTTTTGATCTATCCCTCCCAGTGCTACTTTCTTGCTCATTACAATTTGGACAAACCAAATTAAACTGTGAAATCTAACCTTTGTAAGTTATTCTTGAATTCTTCATCTGTTCTGTGAAGGATGAAAGCAGTCACCTGCCAAGATACTGTCCTTGATGGCAAATACATGTTGTGAAGCCCTCTCTTTGCCATGCAATATGCAACATGTTGCAAATATTAAGTTTATATTCTGCAAATCCATATACAGAAGTGTAAAGATACACTTGAAATGGTGCAAATACCACCACTGTTCCCAATGTTACTCATGCACATGAACGCACCTTGTGATGATATCCTATCAATGCACATTAGGCTTAAGCATTTGGGATAAACCTGACTGAAGTGTGGCTATCTACAAAAGCAAATTGAGAGGAGGCATACAAATCACGTAAAACCATGTCAGTGAGGGAAGCAAGTGCCAATTTTGGCATGAGCATGTAATATAATCAGTACTTACACACAAAAAAAGACACATAGCAAAATCTTTTGCATGAAACTCATCAAGGAAGAATATGCTGATAACTAACATCTGTGACTGATCCGACTCTGAGATTTGCACTGTCACCAGAACCAAGGTATTTACTACAAATTGTGGTCACTTGAGGAAGCCCATTGTGAATCACTGCCCTCTTCAGAATATATGTCCTGTGACAAAGCAGAGTTTCTCTTTGATGCATATAGATCTTTACGACGCCAAGTATTTGGATCATCTCAGTTATAACCTGGACATTGTGGTTTGCCAAGGCCTAGGCCAAGGCTGGGATGTTATGCAGGACATCAAACTCTACCCTCTGTCTCTAGCAAGTGAGGTGACGTTCACTGCTTTGTCTTACAACGAGCCCTCAGTGCACTGGCACTTGTTCAGACTGCCTGCATCTGCCACAGGCCTGCGGATGCTGCCAGGGTGCAGGGGCACCACAGGACACGGCACACATTTGATAGATGAAGGACTGGCATGCCAACTGTTTCTCATTAGCACCTTCTCCTCCAGACCTCGCTCCTGCAAAGGCACCAGGAACAACATTGCACACTGCTCCTGCTCCTGTCCCCAGGATCCTTACACACAAGTTACTTTTCCATGTTTGATTCCACTCTCAAGTGGCTCATCTCATCCTGTATCTGTTAAAATGCTTTATCATCCCTATCATGAGCTAGCCACTTCTAAATCCTAAACATTAAACCAGAATTTGGCTCTAAACAAATTAACTTAAAATGTTCAAATTTAAAACAGTCTGCCAGTGACTGACTCTCAAACTTCAGTTCCATAACCCCTACCTTGAAGTAACACCTGAAATTTACTGGAACTAGACCTTCCCTCTCCTATATAATTTTTCTACAGGCACCACGGTCACTCATCCAGGTATGACAAATGTAACAGTGTAGAGGGGGCTGAAGGTCCACTGTTGGCTGACAATAACTGGAATGAAATTTAGGTGTTGTGAATTGTACTTCTATTCATGAATGAACTACACTCATATGCCTATAACAATCTGGTCAGGCAGGCCTTTTAGTACCCTTCATTTTCCCTGGGCAAGATTTAGATCCAGTGGCTGTAATAGCCAAGACAAAATACAGTTGTTTTTACAGACAAATCACCTGACCAAGCCTCTGCTTTAGCCATCTGTGCATATTTCACTTAATCCCACTTCCAGAATTAAACTATTTAGAGACACTAGAAGCCATAGGAGAGTGCATCAAAAAGCAATAGAACTCAAAAAACATAGAAAAAGATAGAAGAGTTGTCTTTAGCTCTTTGGAAAGTGTTTAGAGTTTGAAAAGTATTAATGCTGAAGCTTATAGCAGACAAAAATTCTTCATTCTTTTTGGACTCCAGGCCAAAACAATCACGTGTGTTTAGTGTGAAAGTACTACATTTACCATTTTAACTTCTATTCCCATCTTAACTCAAAACTACTTACGAGAAAATAAATTTTATCAGTGAAGATATAAAAACCATAATAGCCCACTTAGAAAATTTAATAGGTGTTAGAAGAAACATTCACTATATACTTTGATGGATCAGCCCCATTGGTTCCTCTCAGCCTTTCCAATTATAAAGATGTTAACAGTAAATTCACTCTTGAAGATTCTTGAGGACTTACACAAGAGAGTTGTGTGAGTTGAAATGGTGGGGACTGTGCTAACTTACAGCAAATACTAGTATATAGTAGTTAATTCAGTGGTGAAGTGAGGCAAATTGAACAGTTTGGAATGTCCTGTTAGTCATACAACTATATCAACAAACAGCTAATAACACAATTTTTGAGGAAATGAGGAATTTCTTAGAAGATCTGTTCTACTAGCCAAGCCTGTAGAGATTTTTTAAATTCCAGCTTTCACCAAAACATACCCATATACCTGAAAGCATATGGCTCACTTGTCTGCGAGCTTGACTACCTTTCCCAGCTGTAACAAGTGGCATTATCTCTCTCTCTCTCCCCGCTAGAAGTCAATGTGGAACAATATCATCAGATCATTATGGCTTCAGCACTTCTCATCTTAAGCCAACTAAGCAGTGTTTAAGTATTGTAGTTCAATGGGTATGCCCATTGATCTAGAGTATGTTTAGTCTGTGGAGAGTGGAGAGATCCCTGAGGGCTTCTGGCTGCACTCACCCTTGCTCTGGGAGGTCCTAGGAGCACTGTGCAGAAACGTCTACATCCCCTGGGTCTCATCAGCATCAGGCTGGGACTGTATGGCAGCACACACAAGCCACTACACCCTGCACAACCACAACCCATTCGGTGTTGTCAGTCCCTTGGGAAACATAGACATGTTTGGTAGCACATACTGACTGCTGTGGCACCTCAACAGGACATCACAGAGCAAGATTCTTACTACCCCCAGTGAGGTCATGTGTCGGAGTCGCTGGCTCCCCCGCGCCCCCTGCTCCTACAGCTGGGCAGAGGAGGGAAAAAAAGGTCATGAAGGCTTCATGAGTGAGATAAGGACTGGGAGAAATATTTCAAGGGCAAAGCAGGCTCAACTTTAGTTGCAAAGTGAATTTTATACTAACAGAATCGGAGGATAATGAGAAGTAAAATAAGCCCTTTAAACACCTTTATCCCCTCCCCCACACCCCAGTCCCTCCCTCCTTCCCACCGACAGCGCAGGGCACAGACAGGGCAGGGGGTTTTTGGGTCAGTTCATCACCCAGATTTTCTTCCCCTGCTCTGGGAGAGGAGTCCTTCCCCTGTGAGGCCGTGGGGTCCCTCCCACGGGAGACAGTTCTCCGTGAGCTGCCCCGGAGTGGGTCCACTCTCATGGGCAGCAGCCAAACCGCACCTGCTGCAATGGGAGCCCTTCCCACGGGCACACAGTCCCCCAAAACTGCCACAACATGGGTCACTCTTCCACGGGGTGCAGTCCTCCAGGGACAGGCTGCTCTAGCCTGGAAACAGGTCCCTCTCTCTACCGGGTCTTCCACTGGATCACAGCCTCCTCCAGGCATCCACCCCCTCCAGCATTGGGCACCTTCCCCACGGGCTGNTCACCCCTGTGGATCCTCAGGGGCTGTGGGTGGATCTCTGCCTCCCCCATGGATCCCCAGGGCTGTGGGTGGATCTCTGCATCCCTCATGGATCCCCAAGGGCTGCAGGGGCACAGCTGCTTCACCACGGTCTCACCATGGCCTGCAGAGGAATCTCGGCTCCTGCACCTGGAGCACCTCCACTGACCTTGGTGTCTCCATGATGTTTCTCTCTCAATTCTCACCTCCTCCTCTTCTCTGACAAGAAGGAAAACCTTGTTGCCTTGTTTGGATTTTCTTCTTACATTTGTCATCACAGAGGCATTACCAACCTCGCTCACTGGCCCAGTTTTGGCCAGCAGCATGTCCATCTTCAGAGCCATCAGGGATTGGGTCTGCTGGACATGGTGGAGATCCAGCAGTTTCTCACAGGAGCCATCTCTGTGGCGCCCTAAAACCAGGCCATGCCAGACCAATACATCCACCTGTAGCTATATGCTGAAACGTGATACCATTCTATTAGAGGTCAGAGTAGGTATTCATGAATGGGTAAGAATAGATATCCTTATGAGTGAATTTTAGCCTTGATCTTCTATAACCTGTTCCTCAAGCCTCCAATCTATACTTGTTTAGTAGCTTTCCTCACAATCCAGTACACTGTATTTTTGTGGTGATTTTGCTTTGCACAGTTTAAAAAAAACCTCACAGACCATTTTCCACGCGTGAAAAGAACATAGGTACAGTTTTTCCACTGTTGATATAAACACTATCCTTTTGTAAATTCAGCCTTAGAGTATTTTGACAGGCAGATAAATAAGGACTTTTACTACAGTCTCTTATTCCCAGGTGGGTGATATTTTCTGTAGTGTTATTACCACCTGTATAAATAGCAGCACTACTACTGGTGTAATTTGGACTGCTGTGGATGTATACACTCAAAGCACAATCAGATAGTTCTAGTTGTTCACCTATAAAATGATAACTGCAGTCACCTGGCATTTGGTAAATATATTCAGCAACCTCAGCGCTCCAGAACATCTCCCTAATTTACCACAAATAAAGAACACTGCATAAAGCCTGGCATCCCTTGTGAAGCATCCTGTAATTGCCAGCAGAAGGGGGAATACAGCACATTCAGATGCCAAGGTACTTCAGCTGCAAATATCCACTAACAATTTTTATTACGTAAGCTTTTAAGCTTGAACAAGAGCACTCCTACACCGCTGTGTTTCTCTGATGCAATTAGGGAGGAATGTACCCTAGCAAATATACTGATCCAGAATGAAAATATATTTACAGTGCTGTAGCACTCTATAGTCTGAATATCCACTAGGAAATTTAAAATTAGCTTTGGCACAGCTTGGTTGGTGTCTATTGTTATATAATTAAAGACCTATGCTCTTTTGTCAATATTTGTAAGGAAATTCATTCAAGAATAACTAATGTTGAAGTCTATAAACAGGAGCACTGAAGATTAGAAAGGGAAACGTATTCTTACCTAGAGGTATATTCTTAAAAGACCTGTGTGATGTTCCACAAAGGTCCAGACAAACAATGAGGCATGTCCTTAAACCTCTAAAGTAACACTACATCACCAATAAATTTTGATGCATCATCACAGTAGTCTTTAGCTACTTAATGTCATTAAGGAATGAAATTCTTGATTTTCTATTTTTCCCTTGCATCCCTTAAAGTGTAGCAAAATCTTTCTTCCATAAAAGCATTCGGAGCATTAAAAGTAGCTAATTTTCAGTATTTCATTTAGAGTACCCCATCCAGTAATGTTATGGGATGTATTTACATTATATGTCAACACTCAACTTCTATTTCTCCTTCCTCTTTCAAGTGTATTGATTTATCATTGCAGAATATGATAATTTCATCTGAGGCATTGCCTTCCCTGATGGCTCTTTTCTTCACCAACTAAAGTGGAATATGTGGGATGCAATTTTACTGTGCTGTTGAAAAGAGTAATTTGTTTCTGAGATTCAAATAATATTGCTTCCTTTGATTGAGCAAAATACATTAATTTTTCAGAGTTACATCCAGTCAATAAATTCCCCCAAAAGCAACATTTTAACTGATTACAATCCTATAGCCTTAATGCCATGGTGGATATTAATACTTAAAATGAAGAGGCTTGATTGCCATCTCTTCATCATACTTACAAGTTTACTGAACTAATTAAAAATATATTAAAATTAATGAAACTTTGAAAGTGATTAAAGTGGTTTCACACCAGGAGAAAGACACTTGAAACATCAATTCTGCCTGTGTGTTTACATCTACGATGATTGAGAGTGTTTATAATTCAGCATTTTCATTAAGGGACAACAATTCATTTTCTCCTATTTAGAAGTGCAACTCTTAAATGTACAGTATTTTCTTTTCTGTTCTAATTGCAAATATAAATTTGCTGTAGATTTAACAAAATAGTATTTATCAAAGGACAAATCCAAACAGGAGTTCTTCCACTACCTTTAGAGGATTGAATTACACCATATGACACTGGTAGGTAGAAGTAAAGAAATAAAAGGCAAACCATATTTTTCTTATTTTTCTTTTTTTAGCTAGCCCTAGGAAAGTGGGATAACAATAGTATTACAATATTCTAAGTACCTACTCGTATTTGTACATTGTTAACAAATGTTATAGTTGACATAGAAATTATTTTGTGCATGTAACAAATTTAATTTGCTTCTGTCCTTAAGCAATCTGGAAATAGAAATTATTAAACAGATAATTTAAGTGAGGGAATTCCTTTTCCCCCCACTGTCTAGTTACACTAGTCATTATCCCACATTGTTACTTGCCAATGGAACTGATTGCTAAAGTAGTTACTTGGAGGAATATTTGCAATATTGCCAGGGAAAGAAATTTCCATGGGTAACATGTTTTAGCTGACTTGCTCTAATGTAAATATCTGTTCTTTTTCATAGCTAGCAAATCCTCTCTTTTCATACGAAAGACATTTCTGTACCAATACAAAAATTCTTCAAATGGAATTACAAGCACATTATTGTACCACCTGAATTTCTGTGTATAAATATTTTAAAAGTTTAGTTCCTAGGCATTTTCCTCTTCTGCATCTTAATGAGTGCTGTAGTATACAATCATGGAATCATAGAATTATTTGGGTTGGAAGGGTCCTTAAAGATCATCTTGTTCCAAGCCCATGCCATGGGCAGGGACACATTTCACTACACCAGGTGGCTCAGACCCCCACTCAACCAGCCACATAACAAAGAGAAAGTTGATAATGGATTATTATAGGAAAATACAATTCAGACCAAAAGAGGAAACCCCCATTTTACAAAGCCAGAATCACTTTCTTCAAATTCAAAGCAAGAATCAAACACATAAATGCAGTAATCCCTGAGTGTATTTGGAGAATCCTTGCTTAATCCAGTGTCAGTGTCAGGCAAGAATTTCAGAAGCAGAGAGGCAATTAGAGAGAAGAGAGTGAGATATAAGACGAGAGATCAGCACGCAGTAAAGTACATGGGTATGTTTCAGTGTGGTGCTCCAGGGTGATGCTTGAGAAAACATTTGTTAGATTTCTTGAAATTTCATTTTGACTGGCCTTTATTTATATTCTACTTTGTAAGAAGAAATACCCCAAAAATGCCTAAATTCTAGATACATAAAGCTGCCAACAATTATTTTTGTGAACACAGACAGGGACTGGGACTTTGCAGAAGAGAATCACAAAGCTATTTATTAGTCACAATCTCCTACAATAAGACCTAGCTTAACTAAAATATATAAAATTCAAGGAACCCAAGCTAATGAAGGTTTTGCTTTATAATGTAGTCCATCTCCATTTTAATAATTCTGTATTAACTAGTCCAACATTATGTAACATTTAGTTTGAAGCTCTTTTAGCCACGAAGGCCAGCTCTTGCACACTGCATTGAATTACCTGACTGGTTTCTAAAAAGTGTCTTATGCATGTCTATTAATTATTATATAGTTTTTGCAACTTGCTGTATCTACTAAAGGGTTCTTTGCTCTTTATCTGCCAACTGCATTGTTCCATGTATATCTTTACATAGAAATTCATGAAAAATTGTCATTCACTGTAAATCATTAAGAATCCCTTATTTTAATATAACGTATTAGTAGATTAATGGGAAAATATTCTATCTTTTGGTTTAAACATATGGTAAAGATAATAGTTATTACTATTTATTAAAGATATTTCATTCGTCACAGTGACAGTACATCAGGAAAAAGAACAAAAATGCACTAAGTAGAAGGGAATTCTCTCCAGGACATGTATTACTATCATTAGCACATCTTAAAAACTGAGAATGTTGTGTTGACAAATATTCAAGCTGATTCAAGAATCACAGCAGGAGAAAGAGTGCCTTCTTGCAGTTTTTGGATTGGCACAGGCTGGGCAATGAAAAGTATGGTGGAGGGAAGTGTTGTAAATAGCTTTACAGTTTGCTTGCATAGAAAGCCTCACTAGTAGAACATGATTATATACTGTGATAATGGAGTCAAGCAAGTATTTACTAAATCACTTTATCTAGGCATTTGGCCACCATCAGTAAATAGATATAAATAGCATTGGATGCTCTACTGGCACATGAAGAATCCTCTTGGATAATGAAGAAAACAAGATCCTAAAAAGGAGAAAGAAAAGCAGATCATGCTTTTAAAAGTGTACAATGAAACTGATATAAAAGGAAAAGAAAAAGATAAGGAAGGAAGGAAGGAAGGAAGGAAGGAAGGAAGGAAGGAAGGAAGGAAGGAAGGAAGGAAGGAAGGAAGGAAGGAAGGAAGGAAGGAAGGAAGGAAGGAAGGAAGGAAGGAAAGAAGGAAGGAAGGAAGAAAATAAGAAAAAGAAAAAAAGNGGAAGGAAGGAAGGAAGGAAGGAAGGAAGGAAGGATTAAAATAGGTGTAAGACAAAAAGATGTGGATTTGATCTCTAGACTACTACGGGAAAGATGCTTAAAATCACCCAGTATTACATTCAGAAAAATCAAACCTAAAGAAGAATTTGCATCAAATTTGAAAATCAAGTGATAAAAGGAAATAAAAAGGGTCTGAGTTGACAATCAGGTGTGGAACAGAAAATATCAGAAAATAGGAGGAGCATTTAGCTGGAGTTTCTAGTCATCTAAAAATAGATGTTAACTAAGGTGAGTCAGGTGTCCAAGCTCCCATAGTCAGTGAAATGTATTCCACTTTAAATCTGACTCAGCTGCTGAAAAGTCTCTTACTTAGATTGTGTATATTATTACCAGATGCATATTTGGAGAACTCTGAAATTAGATTTTCTATGTTACAAGATTTGTATTGGAAGAACAGACACATAGGTGTATTTATTGCCCAAATCATTTATATTAACCTCTCCGAGATCTTTCAGAAAAGGTCTTGTAATACACTATAAGGTAGATATGGAATGGGAATAGCTATGGTTCAGCACACAGGTCCAATGGAATGATGAAAGAAGACCTGTTCAATCTGATCCAGCATGTAAAAAACCCTAACACAGGTTTTATACAAAAGAGTTTCAGGCTTACAAGTATTTGCATGTGTTTTTGTATACATTTTGGCAATATTATGAACCTGAGGAATATGTCAGGTTTTATCCTTCAGGTTGGGTCACATACATCAACTAAGCAAAAATTTTGTACTTTTAAGAGATTCTGGTAAACATGAGCTAAAAAGAGTGAACATGAGCTAAAAAGAGGCCCACAAATGTAAATGCTTGTGTTCTTTCATTAACACTTCTAAGCTTTGAAACACTGTTGTGAAAGCAGTGATCTACCAGAAAATAATTTCAAATGTTTGTGAGAAAAATACTCATCTTGTGGATAGTAAAAGTAGTATTCATAAATATGTTTTAAATGTTTTTATCAGCAAAACAGAGCAATACTCAGATGTTTTTTCCATCTGTACTGTGAGGAGTATTCACTTACACACTGTAAAAAACAGGATAACTCAGCACTTTAAAAATAATCAAAGTGAGAATTGTGTGTGCTTAGAAAAGTGTGAAATCTTTAATTTTATTTCATACGTAATAAATAAAGCACATCTCCTCATGGTTTCTTAATTCCCCTTTTCCTTTGTACTGGTTGCAATTTCTGCCACACAAGAACTGCCCAGCCTGAAAGTTAGATGGAAACTGACACCTCCAAACACATAACCATGTAGATGTTTTTTCACTGAAGACTGAGACCCAGGCAGGAGCATTTGCACAAAACAGGTGTATTCAGATTACACTAAGCAAACTGTTGACATGTAGAAGCATATGTTCTTTTGAATTTTTTATTATTTTAGTGTAGAATTTTGGAGATAAGAGGTAGCTCCCCAAGAACATTAAAGGCTTGTGATTACAAGCAAAAACATAATTTTAAATTACTTCCTTCTCTCTCATTGCCCCCCAAAAAACTTATCCAAAAGTATCCAGCACAAGACAGGCCCAAAGATTGTCTTTTGGGTCTTTTAGTTTATCAGCTATCTTTGTTAGGTTTCTCACATGCCACCACTGTGTCCCCCCACACAGCTTACTCCTTCAAGCTACCCTTGAGATGTCCTGAGAGCAATCCAACTGAAACAGCTACAAGCAAGAGGTCCAGGTGCAACAACACAATGGAGATCACTGTCTACATCCACACCTAGTCCAAATGACTCTTACCCAAGAGATGCCCTTTTGAAGGAGTTTCATATCACATCCCTACATCCCCCCCTCCAGAAACACATACGTCATGCAGATCTCAACAGTTCAAGCCCCTGTGCCCCTCTTAACAACAGACCAAAGGAAGAGGCTGCCCCAAAGGAAGCCTCCCATGTTCAGATGGTAGATCTTATTTAGGTTTAGCAGAAGTGTTTGAACACCAGCACCTGTGTACATTTTGTTTGTTTGCTTGTTTGTTTCTTTTTTTTTGCCTCAGAGTCCTGCTTGCTCTTCTCACTATTTTTTGAAATGACCCATCTGTTTAATCACACAGAGGGATTTCTGTCAGCTGTCAGGAGGAGCCACACCAACAGAAGCTTCCATGGCAAAGAACAGTAGCCAATCACTATGATCTAGCCAGGGCTTCCCTTCACGTTGGGTAAGTTATGGGAAAAACAGTGCTTGCTACTACCCATGGTCATAGCAGCAACTCTGAGAAGCAGTAAGCAGTCATTTGGAAGCATTTCACCAGCATTTCAAAGGAAACTATCGGGAACAGATTGGGAACTGTCAAAATGCACTGTCCAGCAGCTGGAGTCTTCTCCCCAAAGGGTCATATGTAACCATTCCCAAGGTTACCAGCAGCTAGGGCTCTCTCCTTCTGAAGCAAGTCTACCACTCACTTTTGATCTGGGCTCCTCCAATGCTTCTATTGGTTCTCAAGGAGCACTTTGTTTATAGGTGTTTGAATTTCGCCTGTACACCTTTTTTCCCTAAGGACAGGCCTAGCCTGTGGCACAGAGAAAAATCTCAGCTGGTTTCATCCAGAAAGAAGTAGAGAAAATGGTGGTTGCTAGGTGGTCGCTCTGAGGAAGAGGCAGCCTGTGTGTGAGCTCTCTGGAGTAGGCCTGTGCCTGCGTCCTTGCTCTGGTACATGTACATGAAAATATATGGAGTCTGATTAGTACTCAATATCCACAATAAGGCAAATATCCACTTATTTTACATGCAAATATTTCTTCTTGGTTTTTGGTCTTCTAATGGTGAGAAGGATACCCTAAGATTAAATCTGCTAGATCTTTGGAATGTATGAGACAGACTGTACCCCCTGAGGCAGGCAGAGGCACAGCTGATTTGTGCCTTAATCTCCACATACCACACCAGTGTACCTTCAAACAGAAAGAGATCTTTCTTGTTTAATGACAGAGGTTATATCTAGAAACATCATAGAGCTGCTTGCTCTTTAGTGGAGTTAGAACAGTTTCCTGCAGGCCCTGAGGTACGCTAACTTGATGATGTTTTCTCTGCTAGTATGAAAACAATCTCACCAGCAGGCCCGATGGCTTGCCCTGAAAGTACACTCTGTGGTTATTACAGAAATTGAGAACAGACAGAAGCTGTCCTCCTCAGTATGAGGTACTGAGGCACCACACTAGCAGTTAACAAATTGCTAAGATGCCTGCAGGTGGGTGCCTTGCCACTGTGGAAGCTGTTATTCTGTGGGCCAAACAGGCTGCTGCCACAGGGTGCACACACACACACAGACAGACAGAGCACTGTGGACAGTGTGGATGCTCACCAGGGTAAATCAGCTGAACAACACCTCACAGACCTTCACAACAAATGTATTGGTGGATTTGACATGACAGCTCCCCATGAGATAGCCGTGGCCAGCTTCCAAGAGCTGATGCATGCTTATTCTTGAGCTATTGTTGAGAATGAGAGCCTAGCTAAAATAATTGCCTGTCAAAAATGAGTCACTTACAGAAGCACAGCATCAGCCATATTAGGGGGGAAAAGGATTCATCGGAGACATGTTATCCACTGAGGGTGCCTCATTTGAGAGTAGTCAGCGTGGCTTCTTTAAGGTGCAAGAAGAGGGTTAAGTGAGAGGCTGAAAATTATCTACTCGATACAACTGGATTTCCAAGAGGCTTCATGGAATTTTTATCAAAGAGAAAGAAAATAAGCATGCGCAGAAAATAGAACTGCATACAAAAATCAAATGAGAAAATAGGATAAATGGTCATTTCTCAGGGCAATCACTAGTCAATTTCTGCATGGAATGGTGCTGAAACTTGTACTGTTTAAGATACTAATTTTATCACCTTGAGAAGAGGATGAGTGAGGACATAAAAAAATTTGCAGATAACACACAAATTTCCAAGGCACTAAGAACAAGAAAAACTATGATGACTTTTCCTTATTTTAAGGTGCCAAGCAGCTGGACAATAAATTGACAGATGAGATTCAGTATGGATAAATGTGAAGTGATGCACATGAGGAAAACCAATCTTCGCTTCACATAAAAATATGAGCTCTGCACTGACTATTACCATTTGGAAACAAGACCTTCATATTGTCATATAAAGGTCCACAAAAAGCATCATGTTACTGTTCTATGGCTGTTGAAAGAGCAAAACAACAAATGTTTGGAATTAGCAGGAAGAGAATAGAAAACAAAGCAAAAATCATCATTCAGCAGTATAAATCCATCTTTTGCCCATGCCTTGAATATTGTGTTCAGTTCTGCTCTCCTCATCTGCAAAAGAACATTTATGGTTCACAGAAGACCCGCAGGGACAAATAAAAGCAGGAAAAGCTTCAGGAAGAAGAGTCTGGAACTGTTCATTATGGAAAAGAGGCATCTAAGGGGTTTAGAGTAAAAGTCCAAGAAATCCTTAACAACATAAAGAAGGAGGGCAGAGACCAGTCACTTACTGCCACTTCCAACACCAGAACTAGGGCCAAAAAAGCAAGAGCTGGGTTCAAAACTAGCAATAGGAGCTAGTTCTTCATGCAAGTGGATGCATGCAAGTACACGTGGAACTCCTTCCTACTGCGGCTATGAAAAAACATGTATGGGTGTAAAAAGAAGCCAGGCAAGTACTGCATGAGTGGGCAAATGCCAGACAAACCCTATATAACACCATGACAAACTAGAAAACCTCAGAAAATAACCTACAGTGACCTGAGACGTTGCAGCTGTAAGAGGAAGTATCCTGTTTATGGTCTGAACAATATAATATTTCTTTTGTTCTTATGTTCTGCCCTTAGCTCTCACAGAGAGCCTTTTGAGCTTGAAATTAGTGGTCTGTTGTTGATAATTCTGTGCTATGGGGGAGAATAAAGTGGTACTAGTGATGGCCACATGCCGGGGACTGAATCCAACTCCATTCAGGGCACTGTGATTCCTGAGCTGCTCAGAGGCTTAGCACCTCAGCATGAGAAGTTGCATCTCTAGTTTTTGGCATTCTCTGAAAACAGTTTAATTTCAAAGTCCATATTTTCTGCGCATACAAGTGTATGTTTGTATGTTGGTTCATTAGTAAGTTAAATAAAGCACCATTAAAAAGCCAAACACTGCTCATACCAGTTCTGTGAGATAAGGTCATTGTTGTCTGCTCTAAGCAAAAGGGATGGCTGAAGTGCTTCAGGAATACCCACATAGTAGCATTTTCTTTTTTCATTCAGTCACTATATTTTTTTCTGGTCTCCTGCTTCTGCTCTTTCTTTTAAGCCCTTTGCTAGTGGATAGATCCCTACTGATGTATGAATGAGGCATCAACTTCCCTCTGTGATCTTCATGTTCCCTTGATTGTTTTGGACTCTTTACCTCTGCTTTCTGTATGCTAGATTTCATTGGCATTGGATCAGAATCAGAAAGGCATAGGCTCAGTCTGGCAGATGGCAGCCCTGGATACGTCTCTGCTAGAATTGGGCACCATGTTGCATCCTCTAAAAGGCTTTTCTAAGTATAGATAAGAGTATATCTTCTCATTTTTAAGGCATTAAATATTGGGACTAAACCCAAGAAAATTTTGGTAGTTTGGGGTATCATCTATATCTGCTATCATTCAAGGAGTATAATAAAAGAATGTCTGGGGAGCAGCACAGCAGGTGATTCATTTTTAGATCTGTCTAATGCATCAAGTGATATTAATCCAGAAACTGTGCCATGCAAGTTCTGATCTCTGATTACTGACAGGCTAGGTAGGACAAAAAAACCCAGTGAGCAAGCATGTCATATGCAATACACATTAGTGCCCATCTTGTGTGCAGTAATCATTCTCCCCACACCACAGAGTGGAGCAGACCCAGACCCACTTCTCAGCCACAAAATCCCAATGTCCTGTGTGGAGGGCCTTGCATAAAGGCCTGGCATAATTCTGTGCAGTATATGAGCAGTAGCTCATGTATCAGCCTCCAGATGACATACGTTTAGTAGGATCCTTTAGACTTGGCAAGCTTTGCCTGGAGATTTTGGAGCTTTTAGCTTCAGATTTAGCCCAGCAGATTTACCACCAAGAATAAGAAACTGTTTTTACTTCCCAAATTCCAGTACAGCAGAAACCAGTATCTAAAGGAGTAGTTATTGCTACCAAAGCTTAGTTGTTTACATCAGAAATACCATTTTATTCTCACCCCATTTCAACTGCTCTTTGTATATAGTTAATGCCTTAAAAAAGGTGCCAAAAGGGAGTCCTTTCTCAGCTTGAACAAAAATCACTGCTTTTAGCTTGTGTTTTATTTCTGTTTTGTCTGCATTTCAGAAGAAGTCCAACACTTTAAATAGCAATTTGGAATCAGTGTTTCCTGCTGTATTTCTCTTTCAGTCAGGGCTGATGTATGTACATTCTGAAAGGACAATCCTCTTTTGTCTCTCCAACTGAACGTTAAACACCGCCAGAGCCAGCAGAGCAGAGGGCCACTGGGAGGTGAGCAGAGACTGCCAGCTAGAAAATCTGGAGAAAGTGTGATACAATCCTCTTCTCAGCTACACTGCCTGTTTATTGACAACTAGAAAATACTTCCTTAAAGGAACTGCTTGTGGCATTCAGCCATATATCATGTATACCCTTCTGGAAAGTAATGGGCAAATAATACAGTCTAAAGATACTTTTAAAATTATAAAAGTCCATCTCAGTCACTAAAAACATTGCTCTTTTCTATTCTGAACCTCTTCATTATTCAGAACAAATACTTGACCACAGACCCACATTTTACCCATATGTCAGGTATTTCTTCTTTCCCCCACGTACATATACTCATACAACATATAAATACAGGAAAACAGATACAAATGTACTTAAACCCACAAATATCTTGTAGAGAACACAGCATATTTTGTTATAGTATGTTTTAGAAAGACATTCAGAAGTCCTATATGTACAAAGGCCAATGGCAACCAATAGTGTCCTTCCAGATACACACAGTAAAGCCAAAGCTGCAGCAACTCAATAATGGGATCCCAGCTCAGTCTGCCTGGTTCCAGCACAGATCCCTCTCCCCAGTGCAAGCCGGGTCTCTCATCTCTTGAGTGATGAGACAGCAGGCTTTGTTTTTCCTCAATGTCCAATGCATTATTACTGATCTGTTCTTCAGCCTCTCCTATTCTCAAAAGCAGCATTTCTGACTGCTTTCCTTCCCATGCAAAGGTTTTATGGGCATCACTGACACTGGAAAGACTCTGTTCCTTTCCCACACCCCATAGAGCTCTTACTTTTACCCTTGTTGGTCCCAGTGGAGTAAAGAATTTTTCATACCCATGGCCAGATGTTTCTCTGCTTAGAGTAGGCTCCTCCATGGCTGCACGTGGCCTTCCTGCTGCATGTTGAATCAATGCAGGCAAGGTCTTTGAGTGGGAGGTGGTGAATCTGAGGATGCTGCAGCTGCTGTTTGAAGCATCAGCTGGTAAATGTTTTCTCTCTGCAGGCACCAACCTCTGCTGTCAGCCTTGTTCCTCCTCATGACTAAGTATCCAGTGCTGCACACACTTGGTACCAGGAGCTTTATGCACCTACTGCTCTGTGGAGATAGAAGGCAGAGTGTTCACAATGTAGAGCATTTTCTTGGAGATTTGAAGCCCAGACAGATTACACAAGAGTTTAATCCTGACTATTATTGCCTTTCTTGCAACTGCAGTCTGGCCTTTGAGATTGGTATTAAATGAGAAAAGGTTTTACAGCAGCTAATTTCAGGCATCTGATTCACTCTCTGGCCCTGCCTCCCCTCCCTTCTCTTTACTGAGCTCAGGAAAAGCAGAGAATCTGAGGCAAGGAGCCCACATCCCATGCAGCTGTACCCACGGCAACCCCAAGGATCAACAGCTTCAAAATTGGTACTCCCAGATATTCATTCTCATCTGTCTCTGCCCAAATAGGTGCTATATTTGTTTAAACACAGGGAACCCAAACAGTGTGGGGATGTCCTGCCTCTGTGTCCATGAAAGAACAGCAGCCTGTGAGTGCCACACAGCTGGCCTGAGGACAGCTCCTGCCTGCACTGAGATCTGCCTTCGCTGGTGCAGCAGAAAGGGCAGAGGACGGCATCTCTGGAGCTAGGCTTCCCTAAGGATGTTTCTCCAGATTTCATCTATTGGTGAGTACTCTGCTAAGACCTGCCATGCAACTGGCAAAGGCTCCTGGACCCTGAGCACTTCATTCCTCCTCCTTGAGGTAGCGTGTGGGCACCTGGCCAGCCAGGATTGAAGGAGTCTTAATTAAAGGAACCTTAGTAGTATCATAGAATTATATATTTGTTCCTACTATTTTTCAGCCTTATTTATTTTATGTTACTGTGTCACTGATCTCTACAAGTTACCATTCAGAGCTCACATTTTCTCCACACCAGGCTGGGCAAAAAGTGGGCTGACTCAGTCACTCCTTCTGTATCCTTCATTTCTCTAGCTGAAATATAGATGTTCCCCTGCACTTCAATTGGTTCTTAGCAGCAACATAAATTAAGCAAAAATACTCCTTTAATTCCCCTTCTCTAAAATCTGTTGAACCTCCACCTCTTCAAGATGGCCACATGCTGTTTAAAATTGATCCCCAAATAAGCAACATCCTTCTTTCCCTCCTGCTCAAACACTTCTATGTTAATTTTTAACAGACTTTCTTCACACATTTTGGTCTTGAAGGAGTGGTATTTTCTACATTTCTGTTATGCTTCCAACTTCTACCAAATGATGGTATTACAAAAAACATTGCTTTCTTATTTAATTTAGACTGACTATCAAACTTTAGAAAGTAAATGTAAAACACAGGACATCCCCTGAGAAAACAAATGCTGGTAAAGGAGAGGAACTGGAAGAAAGAGCGATATAGAGACTCTTCCCAGGGAATGAGCCAGAGAGAATGACCTTTCTATTTCTCTTTATTTCTGCAGTATTTTAGATTTCTCTGTGACAGAGACATTTAAAACCCTAAGATTGCAGTGTCTCAACTCCAGGCAGTGTTTAACTCATTAAAAATCTTTCTCCCAAGCAGCTTGTGACCTACAGAGGTACCAAACTACGTCTAAACCAAATTCTTTAAACTCAACAAAACTTTAGACTGGCACAAAACCAGGGCAGGCTAATCTTACATATACTACACCTTTGGCTCGTTAGTTTCTTCTTGAAGAAATGTGTTCCTTAATGTTTAACTATACACCCAGGAGCTCACTATCCTTCTAGGTCTGTTAAGTAAAACTAAGGATTGTTAAAGAAAGAAACACTCATATAGCTGGAACTTCATATTGCCTTACTCTGCCACCCCAGCCACACTTACACATTTGCTTCCCTAAGACCTCCAAAAGTATTTTTCTCTCTGACATTATTGTATGCTGTTGTCCACAAGATGTCTTTAAATACTCAAATAGTACTGATTTTTACTTCCCATTGCAAATTACTCTGGCTACAAGTTCTACCTCTAAGTTGCTAACACACTGACATCAGGTGTTAGGTTAATTCTCTTCTAGATACTGTTCTTGATGAAACAGTGACCTGTTCATTAAGGTCCCAGCTATGGCAACCCTAGCCAGTGATCCACCTCTGCTTAGGTGAAACAACTTATTGGTCATGCTGCATCTCACTGCTCATAAAAAAAAAATCAAGCAAGAAATATTGCCTGTTGCCCAATGCACTGGCAGACAAGTTTTAAAATTAGATCATTAGATCTCTTTCTGTAGATAACTAAGGTGTAGAAAATACTGGGAAAAAGCCTCAACTTTTTTTCAGAGGAATTAAGCTGGATGGACAACTAGATATGCATTGGTGGATTTTAGTGCTTGCAGTAGAACAGGAATTTCTAATGAGCATCTTGCATATGGCAGTTCCCAGGATCTGCTTTTCTCCACACCATGCCCTGTTAAAGAGAGCCCTGTGACCCACGAGACAGAAAGATGTAACTACTACAGTAGGGTTTCCGCCAGTGTGAAGTACAGAGAGTCTGTTCTCCCCCAAAGCACAGTATTCTTTGACAATTTCTACCTACAAAATATATGAATAAAGAACATTTGGCATGAAAGCTTAGAGTTCACTGTGATACAATCACCTTTTCATTGTCCTGTATTTTGAAAAAGCGAGAAGCAAAGCCATGGTTAAACAACTCAGGGAATACATCTTAATTTCTTATTTTCTAGTCTGCTAGAAGAGTTGTCTCCTACGTTTACTTGCACATAACCTTAAGGAATATTCCCTGCTGCTGTAGACCTTTCTGTCTCAGGAGCTCAGAGGAACTTTTCAAACAAGAATATGCTGCCTATCACACAACCTCTGTGGTTCTCTAGGTATCCCTTAGAATGCAGACATCAGGCCAACAATACGGCATCCTCAAGACTGCACAAGGAGCTCAGAGGGCCTTAGCCACAGCTACTTTTACTTCTGTTCTCAAGTATCTTGTGAGTTAATCCTGACAAGACTGATCTTTTTAATAAAGAAAAGAATGACAATTTTTAAAGGCATTAAAAACTAAATTATCACTTTTCATGTTCTTCTCCTGACCTTTTCAGAGACAAAAGGGAAATATGAAAGAAAGGGATGGAAAAAGGAAAAGGGAGTTTACACAAATCAATCATAAAAGAAAGCCAGAAGAACCACACATTTTTCACCCCGTCTTTTAAACATGCAATAAATGTTACACTGACATTTTTACTTACTTAGTAAGACTTTTTGGCCAGCATTTGACCAACTCACTTGTTCAACTCAAGAGCATTATCAATAGTACATTACTTTAATCCTGTTCCAGGTTTATGTGTTTTCACAGAAGGAAGCTGAAAGGTTTGTGATTATTATGCTGATATTTAAAGCCCTTATTTCATGTTGTATTTATACTGGAAAGTTTAAACTTTTCATACTTTCTGAACATTTCTTCAATTTTTCTTGTCTTTTTGCAAAAAGTAAATACATTAGATTAGTGAAAAACACAACAGCTTGGGAGTGGGGGAAGATAAAAATCAAAAGGTAAAATTCTTGTTGTGACATATTTTTAAGATGCTTTCTCATACTCACATGATAGGAAGAATATAGGATGTGCAGAAGCCAGAGGGAGAACTTTTTAGTAACTATTCTGAGGACAGCTTCGAAATATTGTCTGCACAACTCTGGTGAAACTATTTGCATTCCAGACTCGTGAAAAAAAAACAAATGAAAAAGGTAAATAGTTCCTCAATTCTGTTCTATTCTTCTCTCAAAAGAGAAAATGCCAATAAGATGGTGATGTTTCTTTTGATTCACATGGTGTCTATCACTGAGATAGCTTGGTCCTGCAGAACAACAAAATAAAGAGTAAAGAAATGTACTTGCTGAAGAGGCAGATGAGAAGACAAAAACTTGTCTGCCTCATTTATTTATTCAGAGCTATAAAAAACATTCAGAAGCACCTCTCTGCTCTGAATTCCATCTCATGAATTAAAATACCAAGTAATATGCAATATAGAAAGGACAGCTCATCACAATTCAGCACATAAATATTCAATACTTATCATGAGGGAAAAATAAGTTGAAGGCTGTTCATGTCTCAACCCAGTCTTCCCTAAGAGCCTGAAGAAAAGACAAATTTTGAAGGTTAAGAAGACAAACTAAAAAGAAAAATGTCCTGAAAATGGTGACAACAGCATCGAAGTCAAGGATACCTCATAGAGTGAAGCTTTCAGAAGGCCTTACCCAGCATGGCACTTGAGCATGGGCTTAGCAGTGAATGAGAGAATTATCATATGGAATACTCAGAGCTATTCATCCATCTGAGTGCCTAAAGTGTTGCTCCTCCATGCATGCTTGGTCACAGTAAAGAACATGAATTTAAGGTATCTGCTCTCCTCTTTGTCAGTACAAAGGAGATTATTAATGGAGAAATAATCCCTAATGAAGATGAAACATAGATTTTTATCCTATGTGTTCCACAGCGTCCACAATGTCTTTGATAGAGTAGAAGATGCCTAAAAATGTAATTGCCAAGAATTTCCTGCTCTGGAAACAATAGTTATCTTTCGATCCCAACTCAGCATTACTGAGAAAAAAATAAAATTTTTGATTGTGTTTGTTCTTTCTGCAACCCATGCAGTGTTAATTGTCATTAAAAAAAGTGGAGTTATTCTAGTTTATCAACATAAAGGTAACAGTTGCCAGTTTTGATTAAACCAGATGGTGATTTTTGTCTAAAAATATTTCCTTCTAGGGGCCAAACAGGAGAGTTACACATTGGAAGGCAGTGCTGGGCTACTTGGGTGACTTATTGAGGAGCCATCTCTGAGATCATCCATCTCAGATGCTGGCACAGAGGTCATCAGCGTGCCTGTTAATCTTTAGGTTCGCCCATGTAGTTCTTGGTTTGAGTGCACACTTGGTTGGCTTCTCACTCCAATGAAGTCCAAGCAATTATTTCACGTTGTTGTTTTGCTAAATGTCGTGAAAAGTCACACGTCTCTTCTCCATAGCAGGCAATTCAAACAGACCAGGAAAAGAGCATGAAGTTAATTTGTATCTACTTTAACAAGACCTGTTACCTTTCACTGACTTTTTGACAGATATTTTTGTGGAGAGGCATTTGTTACAGAGATAGCACAAGCTATGAGCCATGCTCTGAGGCATCCTGTCTGACAAAGCTGCAGGAGGAAGTGTTCTGGTAAAGTCTGAGCCATACGAATGCTGTCCTCATGGAGGACAGGCAGTGGTACCAACATTCCTTCATGGTTTATCCTTGAAGATGAGACAGCTTTCTATCAACACCAGAATTTACTGCATCCATGGCTTTAGGCAGAAGTTCCTGAAGGAGTGTAATAAATCTGTGCTTACAGGGATTGTGCCAGTACTAAAACATCAACTTCTCAAACTACATCTGATCCTTGCCCAAGCCTCAGTGTTTGAAAGGTCATAGCACCTTCTGACTAATACAAATTTACATGTTCAGTTTCTGCTATAAGAAAACTGCAATAAATTCTATACTACCCCCAGATGGCATAACCCCAAAGGTAAATTTGTCCCAGTCTCTTTAAGATTGTATTCCCTCTCTTTATTTTCACTTTGCCTCAGGTATCTGTAGAAATTATTTCATCAATCCACTTTTATCTCTCATGATATTCAAGAAAATAAAGTAGGTCAGTGGTCAGATAAATTTCAGTGAAAAATGAGAAATATGATCTTTTTTTCCCCTCCTTTCCTTTTCAGTCTCATTTTGGAACTGAATGTTACCAGTCCTTGGAAGGATGCCAAAATTCAATATTGTGCTGATGAGAATATGAATAATGTATAAAGAGACACTTCAAACAGTGTATAAAATCTGAGGCACAAAATGTCTAACAAGGCTAAACCAAAAGCTTTGTAAAAGTTACAGGAGAACCAATTGTTCACACACTCTTAAGACTGTTCCATCCCATTCACCCACAGATGCAAGTAAGTGACAGATTTCTTTGCAAGAAACTTGCTATGACCTCAGTAAAACAAAGAATGGTGTTAAAAACTCTGAATGTAGACACTAACAACAACAACAACAACAAAAAAACAAAAACAACAACAACAAAAAAAAAGGCAGCCACTAATAAAAATCCCACATACAAAGGTTTACTTTGGGTTGATTCCTGGCTTAGTTTGGTTGGGCTTCGTTTTTTGGGTGGTTGTTCCTCAAAAATAAATCCATGTTTTATTGTGAGTCCCAAACCCAAGGGGACCTAAAAGGATAGACAAAACTCCTGGGTGAAGCTAGTTATTTTCTACAAAGTTCCCCCCCTCTCTTTATTTAATACATTTAGTACCAGATCTACTCTCTACACTGTAGAAGAAGCAGAGACTCTCCCTTCTCTATAGCTCCTTACTCTCTTCCACTGACAAACATGGCAAAATGATACACACCCAGAGTTATGGATGAATAGGTGTATTTTTTATGTGAAGTCTTTCAAAATTATATGTTTTGTCTGTTCTGTGGTACATATGAATGGGTAATGGAGTATCTAGGTTTAAAATCCAGGATCTGGTTTAGAGAAATAATAGAGGTATCCCCAAAATGTTTCTTTCTATTTCTGTTTTCTTTTTCTGGGTTTTGCTGTTTGGTTGGTTGGTTTTTTCAAGTAGAGGTTAAAAATGCTTCAAATATTAAAAATTATCTTGTTGGTGTTCTTCAGGAAAAAATTATAGACCATGTAGTCAAAGTTAGAGATTATGTAATCCATGAAGCACATTGGTGACATTCACACTTTGTCCTTTGGATTAATATGCCAGGTCTGGACCTTTTCGTCAGACTTCCTGAGACAAAATTGTGCATTGTTCCCTGTAAGTTAGAGCCAGGGTGTGAGATACTCAGAGGAGAACATGGTTACTATGGGCGTGAACTTGAGCCTGCCTCCTCCAGACCTCAGACTTACTTCCACAGGAATGAAAGAGAATGTGTAAAGCACAAGAGAGAGTAAGAAATGAAGAGGGGAAAATAAATAAATAAAAAAAATTTTAAAAAAAAGGAGTGAGGGTTGACACACACCTCCAGAACCCTAGTAATGAATCCATTGTAAGGCACTGGTGCTTGCCCCACTCACCCTCACTCTGTATATGCACACATATGCATACAGCACAGGGGAAATGATTTAAGGACTGGCCAAACTCATTGCTACATTAGCTAATTGCAACTTACTATCCAGATAAAGGGAAAAAAAAGGAAAGCTGTTTATTGGACTGTCTGCAGCAGGTGATTTCCTGGGGCTACACTTACTGTGGCACAACATATTGCAGCATCTCTGTCTGAAGGCTATGCCCAAAGGCAGAGTGTAGCCATATGAAAATAAATGCAAGTGATATTATGAATATTGTGGCCCTTCCAAAAGATATCACTCAGGAAGCAGACAGAAATAAAATTCAGCACTCTAAAAATGTGAGTTACAGAACATGTTCTGATGATGGAGGATAGCAATAGATTAAGAACCTACGTAGTAATAACTGTGAACAATCCTCGAATGATTGTCCCATCATATTCACAGAGCTGTCATTGAGGGTCAGGAGCTGTTTCCTTTATGAACAGTGTCACTCACTATTTCACTATTCAGCTGTTTTCAGTCATTGTAGGCTGAAACTTGGCATTCACATAATCAGCTCAAATGCAAATCTGTCTCTAAAAATTACTTAAATGGGTTAGGCCAAATTTAGTACTGGAGCAGTAAAAATAATAATTTAGGTATGGTTACATATTGTCTGACAATAGAAATGTCATTTCTATCGAAATGAAAATTCAAAAGTTTTAAAATATAGCAGCCAAAAAAGTGTAAAAAATGGATAAAACTTTCCACATCTCAATGCATGTTAATAATAATTTAAAAAAAAAGGCAAGCACAAGTTTTTTTTTCCCCATGTAGTAAAAATCTACAAATTCCATCAGAATTAACATCACACTCTGGTGTTTTTGTCCTGGAAAGGAAAGGCCAAAATCCACGGGATTATGGTGTAACTGAAGCTATAAGGGGCCTCTGGGGGCCATCTGGTCCTGCCTCACTTTCAGCAGGGTCCACGTTAAGTGCAGGCAAGGACCCCACATTAGAGAGTGCATTACTTACAAATTCAGGTATTATTCAGTGTGACAAAACTGTGCCTAGGACAAGAGAACAAGTGAAGGCCAGCCTTTGAGCGTTCTTGTTTTGTGACAAAGAGGTCAACTCAAAAAGAATAGGCTCTAAGCTCCAAGTGTTTCAGCATCAGGTTTTTGTAGCAGCTTAGCCTGCTGCTGGTTTCCAAAACATCCAAGTTTTGGGTCTAAGTCTTTTCTCATTTACACCAAAGTAAATTTATATTTGACACAGTGCAGCGGTGAGTGCAACTAAATTGTGAGAGATCTGAACCAAATGCAGTTGTTTCCTCTTCCCTTCATCTGAATACCAGGTAGGTCTTTATTCTCCACACTGCAGCTTTCCCAATGTGCTTTTGAAAAGCATTTGAGCAGGATGGCAAAAGAAAGTTATTGTCAAGATTTCATGTAAGATGCACACCTCTTTTTCAGCCCTGTTTTCAATTCCTTTCTGGCTGGAATTAACAAGCTCCTGAAAATATTTACCAAATTGGGAATAGCATTTGATTGAGATCTTCAAAAAAGGCTGAATGTTGGAACAATTATTTATAGTAAATCAAACATTTCTTTTAACTGCAAGTGCCCACTTCCACAGCTCTTTCTCACCACATTTTCAAACACTTTGTAACTCGACAGAAAGAAAAAAAGAGTTGGGTTTGAGATTTTTTTTTCACTATTACGGTATGTTCTGAAAGCACAGAGTTCATGACCTGCCTCACCTCATAGCCATTTGATTCCCACTGCTCTTTACTACTTAAAAAAAAAAAAAAAAAAGAAAAAGAAAGAAAGGTCAGCAACATGGTCAAAAAATATAAGTGGAAACAGCTAACACGTATGAGCAAATTCCAGGCATCTCTGAGTATGAAGATTTGTTTCTCCAGAGTTACAGAGCCTGTGACAAATGACCACCATGATTAATTACTCATTTTCAGCCAAGCACAAAATTTGAGTTATGATTTGTTAAAAAGAATAGTCTCACAGAATACTTATTCAGCTGTGAAAAGGCTCAGTTTGTCATCACTTGAAACAGCCAAACAGAATAATACAAATGGATTGAAAGGCAAATAGATTTTCAGACCGGCATATTGTCCTTTTATCAGTGTCCCCTATATATGTCAGTAGGTGTCATATCTGATATATTGATGGCAGGGTCGTTGTTGTCATATGTTTATTAGTTTCCACAGTAAGATCCCATCTTATTAAAATGCCAGTGTCAGTAAAAGATGTTCGGATTTAAAAAGCTTTGTCTTGAGAGATAACCTTTTATTCAAGATCAGAACTTGAATGTTCATGTCACGCATTATTTTTCAAAAATTAAATTATATTTACATCAGCTCCAGGCTTAATTTTGACTCACCCATACTTTTAAGAAATGGGTCCCACAGTCATTTACAATAATACAATTACATTAATATCATGTATTAATTACTCTGTTGTGTTTAGGGCAAATAGCCACAGCAAGGCACAAACTGAAAGGGTCATTTCAGAGCTGGGGAAATAATTACCTTCCCATCACCTTCTGAAGATGAATGAGTTTTGCCTGTTCTGTTGAAAGAACCATAGAACCACTAAATATATATAAGGTAGATATCCAGTATAAGTTACAAGATATAAGTTCCTAATTCTGAATGGTCGAAATTCAGTAATTAAATCTCCCATTGTTACAGCAACTTCAGTAGAGTACCATGTTAGCCATGTATGCCACCTCTTGAGTTTTCCTTTCCTCAAAATAAAGAGTCCTCTCCTTGAATAAGCAAACAGATCCTTCTTGGCCCCTGGCTATTATATTGGAAAGCATGAAACAGGTATTTGAAAGGAGGAAACTGGCACTTTTGCCTTCTTTCCAGACCATTTTCCAGCTGACATTAATCCTAAGGCTATGTTTTATGGGCTTGCATTCATTTCAGGATCACAGTCTCAATGTTCATTCAGGCTGTGTCCCTTGGCTTTGATTGCTCATTTTATGCTACTTTGAGGCACAATTCTATTTCTTCTGCTTGTCCCACAGAAACAAATATGAACAATACCCAGATAATTCCCCTTGACTTAAGTGTTTATGGGTGCTTGCGTTTAAGTTGGAGGCTGCAAATAAGGGTTTTAGTTCATGGATTCAAAAGAAGCTTGACTCATGATTTGCAGCAATGTAAAGGGCAGTCACATTTTCTTCAGAAGACACTAGCCTAGAAGAGGTACATGTCTTGGAGATACAAATTATGTTTTTAAAAAATATAGGCATTTGCTCAATACAAACCTTAGCCGCCTTCCAAACTGATCACTTGAATCCATTTTTAAATTTCAGATTTAAAGAAGAAAAGCACTAGAAAAAATGGCCGTGCTCTCTATTTTCGAGGCAATGTTTTAAGAAAGTATTTTGACATTTCTCGTGAAAGGTTAAACATTTTTTCCCTTACATCTAGTTTTTCCTAGTTTGCTAGGACAAATCCCAGAAAATCTTCACAGCAGCTTTCTATTGGCATTATATCTCTGTTTATCAGTAGATTTTGCAGTTTGTCTTGTTGAGAAACTACTGAAAATTACCTTGCAATCCCAGTCAGCTTCTGCTTCATGTCTGTGGTTCTTTTCATGTGAAATACATATGAAGTGTTGGATATTTTTCTGAGTGGGAGCTAACAGCAACACCTCTAGACAAGTGTGAGGGTAGGATTAGATGTTGCCGGTTTTGTGATATCCTCATTATATCTATATATGAAATTCTTCGTGCTGATGCACTGAAATGATGTGATTGTCTGTGAAAGAAAAAACTCGAAACTCGTCACTTCCCATGTCATAAACTGTCTGCAACTTCACTGACAACACTTCCACAGAGCAGCACAGGCCGTGTTAAAATAAACTTTACCTCCACGCTGCGGTGGCAGAAGGTTTAGGATGACTGTTGCATACCAGGACCACGAAACACTGAGAGTCTCACACAGCGTGGATCCCCCTGGACTTTCTGTAGATGAGTGTGTCCTGCCAGTGCCAAGGGCTGGAAAGGCTTTATGCAATGCCCAGGAATGGTTAGATGAGAGAAACAAATTCCACCTTCTAATTTCTTCTAGAAATTATGCTTCAAAGTTTCCACATGTTTGGGTAATTATAGCCCACACAGAGTTTCATTTTGTCTATTATTCATGAATATGAATCAACAGCCCACCTAGAATAAACTCAGTTCAGTTTGGTTCATGTTTAAATTTTGCTCATCCCAGGCAGGAATTTAGAGTGGTTAAACCCCCATGCGACATTTTAAGCTGTCCTTTAGGTAAAATCAATTACAAAGCAGATGCTATAATAAGTAAACTAAGAGCATACAGGTTTTGGGTTTCACTTGTCTGAAATAAAAAAGTCACTTTCTGTTACATCAATTTCATCATTCTTTGGGGTACTTCTGAAGATTTACACATGTATAACTAGGAACAAAATCCATTCTCTAATTTTTCACATCAATTAGTGAAAAGTTGATAAAAGAAATAACTTACCTATTCCACTGGTTTCCCAGATTACCTTTCCATAAATGCTAAGCATCCCATTTATTTTATCACTGATTATGAAATATATGCACAAGGCTGTGGAGGATAGAAATTCATCACAGTACCTGGTCTCCACAGAGTTTAATGCTCTGTAATATGTTTTCCTTGCTCAGATAGTATTTTTGCATCCCTTTTGCCTCAAACAACACACAGAAAATACATTTGTCTTTAATTCCACTGATAAAGAACCCAAATCCACTTCATTTTCTTGCAACATAGCTATGTTTAATGAACTAGTACATTCCCATTTCCAGAATCCATCAGAAAGTCTACCCAAATTGCCCTTGCTCCATTATTCTGTATTTCAATTAAATTAATTGAAAACCTAATTGTTTATGAGCTGTTAGGTATGACTCCACCTAGACTTCATATGAGATCATTGATCCCTTTCATGACCCTTCAGTTTCCTCAGACAATTCCTCTGCATCTTTGCCTTAGTCACTCACAGACCAATGTCCAAGACAGGGGAAATATGGGGCCTCATCATCTGCATGAGCATTTTGAGTGTGGAGGATAGTTATTCAGTTAATGCAATAAATTATCAAAAAAACCCCAAACTATTAAGCAATGATTTTTTTAAATAAATATTTTTATTGAGCCGGTTTAGACAAGCATGTCCCTTTGACAATTTCAAAGTGACATTTTATTGAAATTTTTAAGTTACTATGAGTATTCAAAAAAAAAGGAATTCATCTTATTTAAGAAAATTTTTGTTCACCTTTTTTCAGATTGTTGATTATTTACCTTTTTAGTACTTGGAGGAGTGGGGGAAACAAGACAGGTGTACAGTTTTACTCTTCTGGCTTTTATGAGAAAGACTACACTGAACTCAGAGGATCAGATTTCTACTCAATCCCATTTGACATGTCTCATATTTTTAGTAAGACTTTTCCCACCACTAGAAGTGAGAAACTTTAACAAGTGAAAACAGAATAAAAAAACCCAAACCACCAAAACCAACCAAAAACCAAACCCAAAAACTAAGCTTCTGCACTATGAGACATCTGAGACAGACAATCATCAACCAGAGAGGAAAAAGAAAAGGAATCAGGGTTTTATCTGTGTATTCAGAATGAGGAACAGCGTGTTTTCTTGACATACTGGGACCAAGTAATTGTATTTGCTGCAAGCCAACATTGCCCTCTGTGCTGTGGGATACCTCTAGGGAAGATGCAGTCATAGGAGCCGTGGGAACCAGGCTGTCTCTAGGAGACAGGTAGTGGTGCTCAAGATGTAGATCCTGTCACAATGAAATCCCAAGAAATAAGTTCTCCTTTAAGCAAAATAATATTCTTTCTTTTCAACATGCGTTTGCTGAAGTTGATATCACCTACCTTCATGTTCAGAAAAGACCAGCCTGGAGTCATGTAAATACCAAAATTTAAAGATAAAACAGTTAAGATTAAAGCTCCCATTCACCAGTCTTTGAGTTTAAATCTGTGACTTGAAATTTAATCACCCAGAGGTCTTGTTCACTGTGTTATGTTCCCTTTCAGATGGGGAGAATATGCCTGTCTCATGCTTGATAAATCCTGTAATACACTCTTCAGCTGGTCATGCCTGATCTTTTAGGATATGTTGTTTTCTTTTTACTCCTCTGTTAGCCAGTATACTGTAAACATTTCATAATCTCTGCATGTATTTGAGTCTCTAATATGTTTCTTGTGCCAATCAAGAAAGAATAATACTGTCTGCACCTTTACTGCTAAAATGAACCTTATGCACCTTCTTTTTACTGCTTTGTAGTTTGCAAACTAACTCTGACAGCTCAGCAGCATGTGGCTAATGGTGGAAGGAGGACTCTGAGTGGATGAGTAACCAGAATAATGGGAGGAATGCCAGAACTAGAGTGTGTCCATAGGCCACACCTAACATTTGGTACTCCTTCCAACTCAACTCAGAATAACCCCTGCTTCAAATTTCTCCATGGAAAGCTTCCAGTATCACATCTTTTTGAGTAAGGATACACTTGATCTTACACATATGCTTTTCTGTGATTTCCTTCATGGCTTTCCCAACCTAAGGCATGGTGCCTATTGAGCAACAGTAAATAAGGACAGAGGGCAGCCAAACCACTTTTCCCTGTAAGCAAATCACCTCTCATTCTGCCCTCAGTGCTAAAAGGCTCATCATACAACTTCAAGGACATGTTTTTTCATACCCAAATGTTCTGCAACTATTTCTTGTTATTTAAAGCACCTCTTACAATGTGATCCACTCAGGAGTTACTTGCTGTTCTCAAATTGCTGCCCAGTGAAATGAAACAACCTGCCATTCTCCTGAAATGTTTATCATATCCATTCTTCTCCTTCAAAAATTTTTGTCTACACTTCAGCACACCCATCAGTCAAATTTCTAATCAGAACTAAATTAAATTTTTGAATAGAGAGAGAAAAAATAACCAAGCTGAAAGACAGATGCAAAATTCCCTCAAGGATCCATGAATAAAATAGAGATGCACGAAGTCACTGAGTGGTGTAAAGAACTAGATACTAGGATGTCAAAAGCATTATGAGATGCAGAATAGAAATCTGTTGAACATGACCCTGAGATCTAGTGCTTTGCTGAACTCTTATGATGTTATGCAAAAAGGCTCCAGAGGAAGTCACGTAAACAGCACAGATAAGCAGAGGGAAAGTCAGAAATGTGAAAATCTGCAACATCAAAACCTAGAGTTGTTCTATCAACACTAGGAAGAAACAAGTAATTGCAGAAATCCACTCCCCTCAAACTGCCACTCCATCAGAAGAGACCTGTCATTACTCTGGAAGTGATGTAGGCATGTCATAGCCTTCCGAAGTTGGGTGAGATAAATTTCACACACTTGAGATGAAATGTTACATTTGAGACAGGAACTGACACAGACTTTTGTGGTAAGGACACCTAGGAAAAGCAAACATAACGAAGAATGTAAGTGCTCTGACTGTGGTTGAGACATCATTAGAAGCCCTGACAGAGACAGTTAATTGTTTTGCCATGTACTGATTTATACCTGCAGGTGTTACTTGGAAATTACTGTGTAATATTTTCTTCCACGCTGATTGGTTAAAAAAAAAGCTAAATGAACAGTTCTTAATAGATCTGTGATTCTCCTCTCCTGGCTATGCATGAGTAATAAGCATTCACCAAAATGAATGTATAATAAATGACAGTATTGAGGCTTCTTAACCCTCATGCATGACAGGCCTCATTTCACACACAATATTCAAACAAGCAAAGAGAAAAAAGAATGTGAAAAGGCCCTTCCCACCCTTCTGTTCAATAGCCAGATATAATCACAAATAAATTTCAGGGAAACTAAATGTTATTTCAGGTTCTGTCTTTTTGAGTGCTTTAGGGCAAAATTAACTAATCTGCATTATTAATATCCATAAACAGAATTCAACCAAGTAACTCTCTAAAAATAAATAGATCTACAGAAAAGACTGAAAATCAGCCATGTTTTGCACCACAGGATGAGGCATACATTTTGCTTCTGCATGGAATACCTGTGTTTTTCAGGAACACTCAAGCCTATAGAGGCTCCCAATGCTCCTCACACCTTACTACATGAACAACACAGGCAGTGCTTGACATCTGGGGCCAAAGCCTTGTTGCTTTACTCACATACATAATGCCCCAGTACTTACAGGCCATATTCTCCTTTCAGTATCTCTGCTGAAGTTTTATGGCAAGTCAGTTGTCTTTTCTTCAGATATATAGATTAACTAGGTCATAACCCACCCCCGTGGGAGCATTGAAAAGACCAGCACCAGCAACATTATTTTAGCCTGCACAATTGAAAGGCACCCTTGCTTTTTCCCTTTAAATTTAGGGACAGTTGTGTGATAATGAAAGCAAAAGTAACAGCAAGCACACATGATGTTGCTAGCTCTTTTTCATTTATTTTGTTTCACTTTTTCAGGGTAATGTTTCTTAGATTAAAGAAAAGAAGATTTCTATAGGCTTTCTGCTATGAATATTCCCTAGTTTGGGCAAAATCACAATGTTTCCTGTAGAATGTTAGTACATTCTGTAAATTCAGCTCGCTTGTATCAATGTAGAAAAGCATTACCAAGTTGTACTTTATTTGAATTATAAAATTTGAAACCTTTAAAGTTACAAATCTCTGAGAACAATTAGTGTCCTGCTGGTCATTTGACTAACATAACTGAAAGTTGCAAGATTAACATTCAAAATAAAAGCAGAGGTAAGATCTCTGTCATGTATACCAAAAGAGTAATAATCAAGTCGTTCATGTAAAATGCTATGAATTATATTTAATAAGCAATGGCTTACAATCTCAGTCTCTAAGTGTTGTATAATTACAGAATTCAAGCTCTAGTTCTGAATAGGAGCTTTTTTCCTGTCTACTTTTAGGACTTAACACCTACTGATCACTGTTAAATCACCATCCTACAACTTTAGGGCAAAGTTCACTGTTATTTATGAAAATATTCTTTTCTATTTTTGACAATTACCATAATTCAAAACACAAGTGTAACTGAAGAGAAAATGTACCAGCATGCTGATCCAGGCCCTTGGGTCCAGAGCATGTAGGAGCTCAAAGAACTCTACAGTTCACTTTTGTGCTGCTCTCAGCCTGGGAAGGGTTTAGCTCCTATCACACACAAGAAACCCCCAGGCTGTTCACACTTGTGCTGATAGGTAACAGTACTTTCCACCTTTAAGAAATGCTCTAAGATGTGCTATTGACTTTACACTCTCTTTCTGCAGAAGAGCTGGCAGAAACAGGGTAACTCTTCTTCTGTCAACACAAGGATTCCTACAACAGAGTCCTAAATCTATTTTTGCCTTCCTTCATGTTCCCATGTGCCACTAAACCTTGAGTTTTGAGCAGATCTTGAATTACTGTGACACTGATAGCAATGAATCTTAAAGGACATTCACAATTCATTGGGGAAACTGACCCTAAAAATAGACCCTAACAACTATTTCTATTGGATGAGTACTCTATGTTAACTTATTGTCTCTCCACAGTGATGATGAGAAGTCCAATGTAGAGTAAAAAATCTGCTTGCAGGTCATGGAGGAAGGGAAACAACAAAACAAAACAAAAAAAAAAAACAGGTCAAAAATATGGGTTAATCTCTCTTGACAGCATACAAAAAAGATACTGTGATAGTTTCAATTTATTAAATGCTAAGTTAATCCTTTAATAATGTAGGGCAAAACACCTACCAAAATGCACAAGTATGTAAGTATGTGAGGGCTGCTGGTCTGAGGAAACCTCTGCTTAAAAAAGAAACTATGCAATCAGTGTTTCGTTCTCCTAACTGATAGACTGTGCTTTCATGCAAATTACTGCAAGTCATTTTAATATTAATTCCAAAAGTGATTATGATTGCTTGATTTCTTCCAGTGTCTCACCAGACCAGTCAGGAATTTCCCCAGCTGACACTGGCATTGTGTATTCTGCATAATGAAAAGACTCCCCTGCTCTCCAGCAGCCCGAGGAAATGCTGAGAAGAAGCAGGTGCATCCCCAAGAAACAGGGAAAAACATTGATATAATTGAAATTGTAGAATACCTGTAAAATAATCAGGGTCTGGGTGATGGTGGTTCCTTGTGGTTAACTAACCCAGCTCATGGACTGGATGGATGAACTCTACCTCGTGGATGTCCTATCCCCACGTGGAGGAGGCAAACTGCTCACCTATTCCCCCGGTCACATCTTTGAGCTGTTTCCATACTGTCAAGACTCTCTGACATTGGGACTTGCAATGAGCAATGCAGATAACAGGCAGGAGCATCCTTCTCCTTGATGAAAAAAACCTTTGCACAGAGTTGCAAAACTGCTGTTATCAAGTTTTTGATAACGTATATAATTTTTGATATATATATATAAATTTTTGAACATATATAATTTTAAATTACCAAAGCTTAAAACCTCTCTAACACCTACCGTCCTAAATGAAAAAAAGACAGGAGCAGCCAGAGGTTATTAATTCATTCTAATGTTCTTTTCCTACAAACAGGTGTTTTTGCATACATGCAGTGTACTTTTAATGGAGTATATAACAAAATTAATTTTCAACCCCCTGTCAAATATGCTTTGGCATTATTTCTCATAGACTAGTGCTCTCCCAGTGATTCCAAATACTGCTTTGAAGGCTAGAAAATAAAATAATCTATTTTGCCTTACAAAATACACACTCACATAATTTGCTGTGCATTTTCAATTAAACAGCAAAAAATATAAAAAAAAAAAAAAGAAGAAGATTCTAAGTATGAAACAATCGTACACATGTATCTTCTCATTGGAGCTAGGGTCAAGCAGCTTTGGGATGGATTCCATCTGAAAGAGCTTGTATCATACAGCAGCAAGAGAAGCAGAAGAAGAATGACCTGAAAAAATACATTTAGAAAAGAAGTAATTTCAATTATTTGGGGGAAATGCTGCACTGCTCTTCCCTACCAGGCAAATAGTTTGGGAAATTTTCCTGATTACCTTTTATGTGGTTTTGTCCATAAATAACACACACAATCTTTTGCAGTTACTTGCAGTTGTCTGGTATCAACAAATCAAAAGTGAAGGCAAATAACATGGCTGAATAGCTCCTGCTTCTTTTTAAACCAGTTGAGAAGTCAAGCACAGAACATCTGAAAGAAAGTGAGTGACACCTGCTCCTGAGCACGGTTCATAACCTCCGGGTGTGACCATCACAGGCTTCCTGCAAATATCACAACTGACCCGGCAGCGATTCACATTCTGTCCCCTCTAGTTTCGTGTCTTTCACTAGACGTCAATTAAAAAATACACATATTTATAAAGTGCTTAGTGTAATTAATGACTCAAAAATAAAAAATCTTTTAATGGGGATTGACAGTAAGAACTTGAATAAGATAAACTGGTTGTTCCTTTCATTATTTTTCTTTTTTTATGCAAAATCTTGTTCATCTGAAAACATTCATTCCCTTTACCTTTCAATCATTAGATTTCCTGGCTGTGTATTACTTTACCCAGGCAAACGTTCCCAGCAATGTGTATGTCTGCTATAATTAATTTTGAAAGAAGAGCAGACATGCAAATTGCCATTCACTCTCAGCAGATTATCTAGACCTAGATTTGCTACACAATGAAAAGCAAAGTTGCCTCTGATTGTACCACATGTCAAATAAGCATGATGAATCTCATACACAATGCAGATTCACTGTGTCTGATGTAGGTTTGTAAGGAATTTAAACATGTATTTTCAGTGAGGATGATTTCTCATGGTTCTCTCTCAATGCTGTTTTCCTCTGCATTTGTTATCAAATCATCGTTAATTATACCAGTCTCCACCATTAATCATATCAGAATTTCTACTGCCATGGGAAAAAAAGCAAACAAACAAGCTATATGAGGCTAAGATTAGAAAAAACCCCAAACCACTCACCCTTTTCAGACCAGAGGTCAGACTTGGAGTGATGCTCTTACAACTTTCCCTGCTATTACATAAGATGGAGCTATGAATTCCAGCAATAAAGACTCAAGAAAGCTTGGCATTTAGCATAATATACTATGAAGCATATGAAGAAAATGCATATCAGCTCTTGTTTTTATTAATGTAATAAATTGGCTAATTAAAAATAGCTAAATAAGCTATTATTTGTAGCTTAAAAATGATCTTTCAAGGTGGAGCTACTGTTTTGACTGGAACTCGTTCTGTCAGCAGGGTGTAAGTTAAGATAGAAATGGCCATTCTGTACTTCTGTTACTCTGTGCCTGAAAAATTGTAAAGGAAAGTTACTGGGAAAAACTTGAAACTGATGCAAAATGTCTCTCTTACACTTTTAATACTACACTAAGAATCCTTTTCATATTTATCGTTTTTATCTGGTGTTCAGATTGCACTTATAACAAGTAAGGGCTTCTCTCTGATTTTGTTTTGTTGGATCTGTACATTGGGAACTGCAGGTCTGTGTCTGGAACCCAGAGATGTTACAGCATTTCAGAGAAGTACACCAAGTACATTAGGATGTCTTTGGAATTCTTTTAGACCTTGAGCCTGCTGAGGGCTGAGATATATTAACTTGGCTACACATCTCCTGGGTGCCCAGCCAGCCTGGGATGGAACATATTCAAGTGGATGTACTAAAACTGATGGCAGTACTGATGTACCAAAGCATGCCCTGACAAGGACCAGATAAAGGTTATCGTTTCATGCACAAACAACCTACCAAGCCAAGTGTATGCTTTAAAATTTTAGGAGGAGAGGGGAGGGGAGGGGAGGAGAGGAGAGGAGAGGAGAGGAGAGGAAGCAGGGAAAAAGAACAGGAGATGGGAAAGGTAGAAGGAGAATGGAGGAAAGAGAAATGAGAAGAGAGAAAGGAGAAAAAAAAACAAGCTCAAATATGCTCTTTGCAATTCCTAATAATTATTTACCTTCACCACAGTTTAATGATAAGTGATAGAAAGTTATACAAGTAAGGCAGGAGCAGAGCCTGCCAGCGATACTCAGTAGTCAATGCAAACACAGAGCTACAAATTCACTCAGCCAAGCAGTAAACCAGACCATTAGGGAAGTTGCCTTTTGCAACCACTCCACTTCTGGGAACATAAAAATCCATATCAACTAAAAATAAAATAAATGCTTCATTAAAGCCCCCAAAACTTTTTTCCAACAAGAAGAATCTGCAGAATAGGTAGGCATACATAACTTGGCAAAGTAGTTTGCGATGAGGAATTCAGCCTGCCATCATACAACTGGTTCTTAACACGTAGAGCAAATTAAGATTACATTGATAGCTGCCACAGAACAACACCCTCAGAAGCTTTTCATCCAAGAACATATTTCTTGTTTTCCAGGATTCGGCCTCACCTACAACACATTTTGCTAAGAGTTACTTGAAAACTGTGAATGTGATGAGAGCCCAGTCACTCAAAACCTTAGCAATGAAAATATGGCAAAAAAAAAAGGACTGTTGTATAAAGAAGATAGCTAAATAGAATGGTTTAGTTTGACAGAAATAGAAAATATGACTCAGATAAGGAAAAGAGTTCTTTGCCCTTTAAAAAATCAGTCTTGTTCTTCCTCTCTCTCTTACACAGGAGTCTTTCAGGGAGAGTCTGGTGATGCTGCATTATTGATGTGATACAGGTCTCCAGTGGAAACAGATGTGATATGTTTGGTTTCCTCTGATAGCCTGGGCTGAACACAAAGCAAATTACTGAATGTCAGAAGACTCAGGTTCATCAAGACCGTTCAAAGCACACTTCTTTAAAAGAAGTTCTTAAATAATAAATCTTAAATTTCAAGCCTGTTGCATAACCAAAAGTTATATATGTACTAAAAAAATGTGTCCCAAGTGATTTCGCTGAGACAAACTGCAAATGACATTAAAATGCATATGTGCAGCTTTAGGATTTGTTTGGTCTCAAACCAGGCACTGATGGTTGGAGTGAAAGATGCAAAATAGCACGGTCTGGGTGAAAATAGAATTGCAGAATTGTTGAGGCTGGAATACATACAATTTAATTGAATATGCATAACCTCTCTGACAATTTTCCCGATCTGTGTTGGAACCTTTATTTTTAAAAACATCATTTGACAATTATTTTCGTTATTGCCCTTTGCTTTCTGCCAGGCTGTTTTACCCACAGTCTTCCACACAAGAAGACAAGAGGTCATATAGAAGTAGAAGAATGCTGGTTTTGTTCAGGGTAGGTAAAACTCCAGCTTCAAGAGAACTCTAAAGCTATTGTACAAAACACCAGGTTTTCAGTCTATCCTGAAAACCTAATCCAGCAAACACTGCTATGTACATTCAGGAGCAACCTCAAGCCACTGGATGAGTTTTCTGCATTTACTGAAAAACCTACCTGAGATTTGCTTTTTTAGGTCATGGTGGACCTCTAATAAGACTCGACTAAAGCAATCAGCAGCAATCTCCTCCCAAGAATAAGTGCAGCAGTGTGACGGGACACGTTAGATCTCACTAAGGTGATAGCTTCAATTTAATCACTTTTCAGAAAGTAGCTCAAAAGAGAACATTGTTTCCCATTCTCTGCTGAAACTGAGATTCTGGGTGACACCATTGGTGGATCTCAGCTGCCACTTTATTCTTCAGCCTCTTGCTTCACCTTTTCACCTGCTTCTTGACTTTGTCCCTAAGCATTCCGGCAAACTTGGCGGGGGTGGAACCCCAAGGTGAGCTGGCTGAAGATGAGGCTGCCAGGACTGTAGTGGTGGAAAGGAGCCCGGGGGTTGTCGCGGCGATCGGGGCGGGGCGTGCGCGGGCGGGGCCGCCGGGGTGCGGGGCGAGGCGGCGGCGGGCGGCCGCAGGTGCGCAGGTGGCGGGG
>WAAE01026635.1:50601-90131 GCA_013400495.1 Nicator chloris
CCCCGTCCGTGCGGGGCTCGGCGCCGTGCCGCGGCGGCGGGAGGGGAGCGGCGCGGCCGGACCGGCCGGAGCCAGCGGCGCCCCGGGGTTGGTGCCGGGCGTCCCGGCAGCCGGAGCTCGGTGAGTCCCTCCTGCGAGCCCGGGCAGGGAGTTGAGCCGGGTCCTGTTAGTAGTGTTACAGCGGTGTTTGGGCTTTGCCGGGCAACGTCGTGGTGCTTGCGGGTCCGGCTGCCGGGGGCGATGGGGGGGTCGTAGTCCGTTCGTGCGGGATGTGGCTCCAGCCCTCGCGGCTCCTGTCCGGGTGGTTTCACGGCACTGCGGCCGCTGGCGATGGCCGGCGGCCCGGCCGTGCCCTCCTTCGCCTGCCGAGCGCCGCTCTCGCCATCGCCGAAACTAAGTGCCAGGCGATGCCGGACTGGGAGCGTTCCGCGGAGCTGATGACCATCTGTTATCGCCGCCGAGAGGAGACGGGCAGCTGGCTAGTGGGGCAGCAGAAAATGAGATCAAAGAATCGGCAATTACAGCAAAGCATGCCCCGATAATTACACTTTTGCATCAACAAAATGCGCTTTATTTTTTTTTGTATTTTTAATAAATAGTTCAGCGATAGGAAAGGGAAATCTCTGCTCTTTCTTTTGAGTGCGCAGTACCTCGGAGAGTAATTTAACAACGTCCTTGCTGACAACACCCATCTTTTAATTTTTCTGGGAAAAATACAGAGTAAATGGAACACAATATCACTGCATGTGTGGCAATTCAGGCATTAGAACAGAAAAAAAAAAAGGAGATTTAAAGGCTGAACAGTCAAAGAAGAGCAAGGGGGGCTCTTTTAGGTGCTTACTTAACCACCTTTCAGTGCAATTAATTGAACTTTTTGAGTCGTATTATATTCAGTGATGTCATCTTTTGCCCCGTCAAAGAAAAAATAATAGGATGCTCAGAAAGAGAAATGGGGGAGGGGATCCTGCCTCTCGATAGCATGAACAAATAGGTTCCAAAAAGAATTGCACAGTGCAGAAATGCTCCTACACACTGTGTTGTTTAGCTCAGACCACGGGAACAGAGAGATGACTTGTCATGGTCCAGTAAGACAAAAGCCACAAATGCTCGGTGTTTAGTCCTCTGACAGTTTCCCTGCAAGCACTCGTTAGGGTTTCCCCGGGTGATTCATGGGGTTTCACTTCTCCTTTAATAGGATTTGACCTGCCATCTCCTATCTGCCAGCCATCTCCCCTTTCTGAGGGCAGGGAGGGAGGGGGTTGAATTTGTCAGTGTTACATAACAGTTACCTGGAACATCGCACATGATCCCAAACTAGGGATGCCTCTGGACCGCAGGCGAGAGATGAATTTCTAATGTTGCAGATCAAGTGCAAATGGTTAGGAAAAAACTTTCACAAGGCACCACTTTCCAGTGTTTAAATGTTTCCTTTGTGCGTTTCACAGTAATTCCTTTCCCACTCATTTAAGCAAGACAAGTAATATGTTTAACCCTCCCTCCAGTAACGTGTAAGTAGTGTAATGAAACAAATGGTATCTATAGATCAAATATACTGCCTTCCTGCTTTTATTTCTCCTATCCCCTCAAATCCTGCATGACATCACTAACCACAGTCAGTGTGCGCTGTAACTCCAGAACATATTAGGGAGTGGGGCTTGGCATCCTCTGAGCTCTGGTGCTTTGCAAACTCCTTCTGAAATGAGCAAGATTTTTTTTTTTGTTTGCTCTAGTGGATACTACTAGGTCTGTCATTTACCTGGAGCATAAAGTAATTACCTGTTTGGCAAGTAGCAGGACGAGTGGCTGCTTTGATGCTCTTGGTCTGCCTGTTTCTGTCTCACACACAGGAGACGTTGGCAAGGGAGATCTGCCTCTTGGTGTCAACTTCCATCCCACTTGTTCAGGGTTTTAATTACCAGGACTCTGAAAGAGGAAGAGCAAGCAGAGAGGTGTCTTGTGCTGCAGGTCTGTCTTTGGTTCTCATCCTCTTCTCTTCTCCCTTCACTGCAGGAGCTGGAGTGGGGGGCAGTGCGCTGGTAGCCAACCATGATTGCCACTGGAGGCCTCCTGAGGATCTCGGCCAGGAAACAGGACCCCTTGAAACCCCAGAGCCAACTCCCCAAACGCAAACGCAAGGCCAAAAAGAAGCGCAAGAATGACGTGGTGGTGGTGAAAGGCAAGCTCAAGCTGTGCTCCCTCTCAGGGTTCATTGCTCTGTGTGGCATCCTGGTACTGCTGGTGGGCATTGCCTTGGCTGTGGTGGGCTACTGGCCAAAGCCCAGCCAGGTCTACAGAGAAAGTGGCTTTGGCAAGGGCCGGCACCCAGCACCACAGGGTGGCACCCACACAAACCACTCCCAGAGCCAGGAAAGGGTGCAAGCAGGGATCCACCTGGAGTCACCGCCTGCAGCCAACACCTCCACCACCCCTACCACTGGTGGGTCCGCCCCTACTTCCTCATCCCCCCAGGCCTCGGTGGGTTTCCTTTTTCGTCTTTTCTCGAGCTACTTGCATTCAGACAAGCTGAAGGTGCTGGGCCCTCTGATCATGGGTATCGGCATCTTCCTCTTCATCTGCGCCAATGCGGTGTTGCACGAAAACCGTGACAAGAAGACCAAGATCATCAACCTGCGCGACCTCTACTCCACCGTCATTGATGCCCACAGCCTGCGGGCCAAGGATGGAGGCACCCCGGCCTCAGCCCCTCTCAATGGCTTTGTCAACTACGTGCAGTCTCGGGGCCTGGAGCTAAAGCCTGGTGGGGAAGGCCTGGGTACTGCAGCCATGCTGGCCAAGAGCTCCTGGCCACCAGGACTGGGTGTCTGCCTTTCCCCACCGGATCTGGTGTCCTCACCGCAGCATTCCTCCTTCTGCAGCCCACCACAGCCACCCAGCCTGGCTGAGGCTGTGTACAGCATCTGCCAGGAGCGTGCTGCCCTTGCTGGCCGCCCCGTCACCAGCCCACCCTGCAGCCCAGCGGGGAGCTGTGAGCGGTGCAGCACGGCCAGCTCCATCGTCGGCTCTTCGCTGAGCACCTTCACCCTCCTGCCCTTGGGGCCTAGCAGGGGAGGGGGAGGCTGGCAGAGACCACCAGGTGAGCGGGGCGCCCAGGAGATCCCACGGGGCGAGTTTGAACTGAGCCTAACCGACCTCAGCAGCAGCCACATCAAGGGAGGCCGTGGGACAAAGAGGCATAAGCTGGTTCTCAGGCGGCAGAGCACCAGCTGCTTGCCCGATGCCAGGCGTCCCCTTTCCCCTGAGCCACCTCGGTCACCAGCTGTCAGGAGGGTCCTGGAATCCAGCCTCTTGGTAAAGGCATCTCCTAGCTTTTCCAAATCGCTAGATCAGGGGGGATCACCCCCTTCAGCTCCTCCTGCCATCACCAGGACAGACTCCCAGAGCTCCCAGTCTGAGCCTTCCAGCAGCAATAAGGGCTACAGCCACTTGGAGGAGGCAGGCACCTCCTTGGAGTCAGTTGCCAACACCGCAGCCAGTAAAATTCAGGACTGTGAGGAGGAACCAGCTGAGCAGATGGACCCCCTCAAGGCTACCAGCAGAGAACAAACAGGGGAGCAATCCCAACAAACTCAAAGACAGTACACAAATAAAGAGAAACTCTTTATGATTTCAAGGTCACATGCTGCATTAGGGCTGGAGGATGGGGAACTGGAGAGTACGGGCATCTAAATGAAACAGAGACGGCAAGAGGACACCTTGCATCCCTCCACACCTTCCCCGCTTCATCATCTCCTTGTGGACTTAGGAAACCAATCAATATCCAAAGAGCTGCACTATGTTACCCGTGAAAATTGAGTTCCATAGATCCTGTAGATGACTTCAGGAAGAAAAAAAAAATCCTTTCTGTCCAATCGTGATTGTATGTTTCATGCAAGCCAAATTGTATTAAATATCCACAGTCCAGCAAGTTCTTTGGATCAGATTAATACAATTTTGGATGGTATAGCTGTGCACTTTACTGTTTTGATTTTTAAGTGCCCCTTGTTCTCCTCTGATTTCTTTCTTACTGATTTGCCACTAACTGCTTGAAAGCTGCAGGCACCTTTTTAAGCTCAAAAGCAACGTGGTCTTCAGAAAGAAAGCCGAGCTCTCTCTTTGTTTTGGTTCAATTACTAAAACATTTGCAAGGCCTTAAGGATGACGTACCTTGACAAAGAATGAGTTTGTTTAAATACTGGAAAAAAAAGACAGTTTAGAAGAGACTGGAGCAGAACAGAGCTCTGACAATTTAGTTAAAACCATTACATTCCTGAATCCAAAATGCATATTGCTACATGATACTTTATCAAAGTATTATTACACATGTATTGACTAATAGCATTAAAAGATGTTTTTTAATAAAACATTTACAAACAAAAATTGCAAAAAAAAGTTCTTTATTTTGGTAAGGAATTACAGGTATGACAAATTGTTTCATTTTATACTGTGAAAGATTATAGAAATGCTATGAAGCCAAAGGCTTGCTTATACTTTTAGGAAGGTAATTAACAATTTATGTGTAATTTCAAAATAAATACTGGTTCAGTCCTTGAGAAACCACATTGTAATTCAACCAGCAGGTTCTGTCTCAATTTCTGACAGTACTCGGTGGCAGACAGACTAAGAAATGTGAGATTTTGACATGCTAAAGGAAAAAAAAATTAAACGTTTGATCTTCTCTTCAGATTAGGTTTTTGTGAGATTAATATTGAACTGCATCATCTTCTTTCTGGATTTTTTAGTTCCCTTATAACTGTTGCATTAAGCCTTTCTGCTGTTGCATTTGATATTCATGAATGCAAGTGCATAAGCTTAATTTTAAAGCATAATGATAGCCCTGTCAGTCTCGTAGCAGTTGGCTGTGCTGAAGTCAGCAGCAGTTTCTCACTGAGTTCAGCATGATGAGGATTTCTTCCTGCATGAGGAAAGCATCAGGTTTCCTGAAGCCTACCTTGTCTGTAGGCAGAGTTTTGGTATACTGATGAGCTGTTTCATTTTCGTAGCTGCAGCATGGCTGGCACTTGTGTTTTGTCAAAACAGCTTTATGCACTCAGTAGATTTTGTCATTACTTCTGATTTTAAATATGGATGTGGCGTTTCTTTACTATGGGAAGGGAAACTGACATTAAACAAACACAATGTGTAGGCAGACAGAAATCTTTCTGTTGCAATTAAAATTTTTCTTGTGGTTCCATGTTTTAAAGTGCTCAGCTACGTGTTTACTTACATTACACTTCCAGTACACTGTGACATGGACTATAACTATCACCAAATACAATTGCATTTAGTAAGCCTACAAAATTCTGTAATAAATCAGGCTAATGTAAAAGAAAAGAAGAAAAGAAAAAATATTAATTTGCCATGTAAGAGTCTTGAAACTGGAGAAGCAGTAGGTGCTTGTTCTCTTGAGCAAGAGAGGCATCCAGGTGGCAGTGTCTTTCCTCCTGTCAGCAGCAACCAGTGCACTGACAGTGTGAGCATCACTGTGCTGTTTTTTGCTGTTAAACTGCAAGCACACAGGTGTAGAAGTTGTAGAAGTGCCTGGATTGGCATGGGGTTGGATTAGGCACCACAGGAAGTGGTGAGCAGGTGGCTGAGCTGTTGCTGGCATTTGCATGGATCTTTCCTTTCAGTTCTCCATGGACATGTGCTTCTGCTCCTTCTCCTCTGACTTCCAGCAAGATTTATGAGATACACGTGAGCAGAGTTACCTGGTACTGATGTAGATTCTAGTTATTGACAGAGCTGAAGACATCCTGTTTGTTAGTTTCCAAGCTAAAACCTTCCATGGAAGTGCAAGGGAAAAGGCAAGTTGTGTGCTACTTACCAGGGCATGGAATCTTCGTGAAGATGTGACAGGGGTTCATTTTGTTCTGAGAGGGGGAAACATGCTTTTCAAAATATTCTTAGTAAATATTTCTTCTGAAAGTGTGAATACTTCATCTGAAGTGTGCTCTGGCAGGAAAAAAAAAAAAGGAAGCAACATTTTAAAGCTTTTGGTTACTCCTTAGATTGATTTAAATCAAAGCAGGCCAGTAATTATTCTGCTGATTAATTTACTGCAAAGTCTTTTGAATTACAAAATTATAACAGTTTGTGTTTAATAAGTAAAATTATAGCTTGTTCCTGTGTTGCCAAAAAAGATGTGAAACATGAACTTTCAAGCTGGATTTTTGAATAACAGCAGCAAGAAGTGATTTTCTAGCATATAAATTACTAAGTAGAGAAAGCTGCCTCTCTGTCTTTGCAAGTCATTATTTTTGCAGATTTACTACTTAAAACTATTTATTGAGCAATTTGTGCAGGGGTGGAGTTGGAGTCAGAAACCTTTGTTTAAAATTCAAGCTAGGCAAGTTAGTCCAACACCCCAATATTGGAAAACAACTGAGACCATCTGTGACTGCTGTTAATACAAGCAGCTGGTAAAGAGCTGAGCCTTTCCTGGTGATACCCACAGACGATGGGGGTGACGGGGTTTGTGCTTTGACTGGCTCTTCAGTCTCTCTGAGCTGGCCCTGACTGCTTCTCAGGACTGCCAGGCTGCCTCCTGGCCATCATTTGCACATCCTGTCACGGGATGCTTGTGCATTTTCCTCCAATCCAGTCTCTTCCTTCTGGCCTTCCTCTCTGGTGTCCTGCCACCTAGTGCTTCCTCCACAGTCCTTGACAAGCACCAGGAACTGCCTTTACTTGCCAGTGTACAGCTGCTTGCGTGTTGCAGGAGGAGGTGGGCTGTCACTCATGTTTATTAAGAAGCAATTAATTGATTCAAATTAACTAATTTAGAAAAATTGTTACTGTTTATTAAGAAAGAATAATTAATCCCTGTGTTTGAGAAGTGATATCCCTGAAGATATGTTAAGATGGCATATTTAGCCATACATTTTTGGCTATGAAAAATTCAGATTTTGGTTTAGAAATGTGTGCTTTGGTTTGATTCAGGTTTTTTGGCATAGAAGGGTTATGATATTTATTTCCAGAGGAAAGTGAATTTCGGCCTGAACCCTCAGAATACCCCCATACCTAGGAGGGAGGCTGTGTATGTTCATTATGAGTGTAGATGCTGTTTGGACCAGTCTGAGGACAGGCCAATGCCCTAATTGTACTTCAGTCGTGCTGCTGTTGGTTACAAAATCCTCAGGACTCTGGAGAAGCTGCTGACGTGATCGTACTGTAACCCAGTTCTGGCTCAGTTTTCACTGGCTAGCAAAGTATTTAGGATCCTTGCATTAACCTGGCTTGCTTGGCTGGACTGATTCACTGAACTCCCCAACTGCTGACATATCAGCTGACTTACTGCAAAAGACTATAGCCCAGATTTATTAACCTCTATTGTTTAGATACATTTTTAAGAGCCTTTTCGAGGACTGATGCTGTCCAACAGTGAGCAATAGTGCACTTAGAAACATCGAATTAGGTAACTGTTGACATAGTTTTGGGTCTGCAGTCTGAAATACAGATGTTATGGACTGTTGCAATTTTCATAACAGCCAAAACAATTTATGCAGAAGTAGCAATATGACTTCAATTAAAAAACAGTTTTTATTACAAGTAAAGGAGGTAACAGAATGATAAATCTTACTGGATTTCAGTTGGAAAAACAGCCTTTGATAATGCTTACCAGCTTTTTTTTCTATACAAAACCCACACAAAATACAATGCTCACTGCTAGCTGACTAGGAAAATCTTGTTAGTGAATGAAAGTATAGATTAAGGAGGCATTTTTAATTCTAAGGAATAAAAAAAGGTTTCTCTATCACCTCTCCAAGACTTTCAGTAGCAATAATGTAATGCTTCAGACAGGTGACTTAGTTACTGGTTTAAGTTTGGGTTTACCAACAGTGAGGAAGATCCACAGAATGTGCAGCCACAATCTGAGAGGATATTGTAACCTATAATAATAGGTAATTAGAGCCACAGCAAAAAAGTATTTCCTGGAAGAGTATACCACCATTGTTTCATTTTAGAAGCCAGAATTTCTGTTTACCATTTCTGAAAGCTCCAAAACAGAAAAGTCTAAATGAGCACACTAGAAATTATCTTCTACCATTTAGCTTTCATTCAAAATATAAAGACAGAGGGAAAACCCTGGAGATCTGACAAAGGCACACACAATCAGGTAAAATGGCACTGAAGTTTGGATGGGGGAACTGCTGCAAGAAAGGATCTGACTGGATTGCAGGACAATTCAGCGAATAGAGGCATGTGTTTTTCCATTAGTTAATCTTTTATCTACATTTTAGTTAGATAGAGGTAGTGAAGCCAAAACACTACTTTTAAATGGGCTTTTTTCCATTGTTATTCTTTTTAAATTACATTGCAATGGGATAAAAAAAGTTATTTGGGGAGAGTATGAAAAGAGATGCAAACTAAACAAATGTCAAAAATCACTGTTAATAACTCAGGCTGTGAGGTGTCCTTCACCTTCCTCTGCATGAAGAAGTTTCAGTCTATGATTTCTGAGTATTAATTTTTTCTTTTTTCCTCTTCTTGTCTCCCACCTTTTCTCCATGCTGGGATTACAAAAAAAGCTTTTGTTCACTTTATTTCTCAGTTTTGCTGAAACAGAGTTCTATTATTTTTACGGTAGCAGAGATACCTGAGTAAAATATTAGTTTGGTTTGGTTCTGCTGAGAAGTTTGGTTCTGCTGAGGACACATAGCTGATACTCTCAGACTGGAAGGTAAAAATGGGTAGAGATGGTTTGGTTTTAAATAAGCAGCCTGTTCCACGCTAAACTTCATAGCTGAAGTAAAAAATGGCAAGTAAAAAGTGAACGTTCAGCATTCAAGTTTCACCATCACATCGGATGATTTAATATCATCACACAGCCTCAGGCTGCATTTTGTTCATCACTCATAGGATTTGGCATGATCCTGCCTGACCTGCTTGAGAGCAGGCTGAGATGATACCATAGAGCTCCCATTTTGTTGCCAAAAGCTAAATCAGCCATGCCTAAAGGAGCAGGACTTCAGAACATGGCTGTCAGTTCTGGCAAGACTTGGAGCTGCTAAAAACTTTGCAGAAAAGTGGCTTGGTACAGCGTGCAGTGCAGCTCCCTTCACACCTTGGAGCAGCACGGAAACCTGTGGTAGGGTTTCACACCAAACTGCCTGCAAAGGCACATAAAAGTCATCAGAGTCAGCTCCATAAGGATAAATCCCTAATGAGATAATATGATACTTCTGCAACACCATAGACTAGCCTTCCTCCCTCATTCCTGGAATATAGGTCTCACTGAGGAGTATAGCATGTTTTTAATTCACTGACTTTACAGTCAAAACTCTTCTTAAAGAAATGCAGTTTGGTCTCAGAGCCTAATGGAAACTACTATTTAAAATGCTTATAGAGTCCCCATTAAATTAGTATCAGATGACCCCTTAATGTACTTCTCTCTATCATGCTTTGGGTACAGAGCATTACTGTCTTCCTCTGTGAAAATAAGACAGAGATACAGCCACAGAGAAAGTGATTTTTATTTTCTTCAGATGGAGAAGATTATAGGCACCAGTATGCAATGATGACAGCATGCAAGTATCTGCCTCTGAGTGGTGTTTCCAAACCATGCAAGTAGCCTGCTGTGGAACAGAGCCTTGAACACTTGTCCTCCAACAGGAGATCCATCCTTCAGCTTTAACAGAGCCTCCTTCTGCATGTGAAGCGCTGAAGTGTAAATTTAGTTCAGTCTTTCAGACCCATCACACCCAATATTATACAAAATAAGTTAGCAAGGCCTCCCTGCAGTATATTTAAGGACACAAGTGACACTAGACAGCTGAAAACATTCTATTTCAAATGAGAAACTTAAAATGAAAACAGGTGAAGTGTGGCACTGCTTATTACCTTGTTATGGTAACAGAGTACAAGATGATGATAGTAGCAGCTCTTTGGGTTTGGGAAACTTAAAACTGTCTGCTGGCTCTGCTAACATAATTCACACTACAGGCTACCTCGAGGCTTGAAAATGCAAACAGATCAGTTCCTGTCCTTGTGTCTGTCTTTGCAATGTGTACAGCAGCTGGAGCAGCAGCACTGAAACAAGGCTGAGTGCTGAGGCTGCATCTCTCATCATCTCTCACCACCAGCAAGCTGTGGAAGAAAGCTGTTTCTTTCAGACCATTAAACCAGAGTTGGTGCAGCCACCTTAATGAAGAACTTGCACTCTTTAGAGTACTGCTTGGGTCCAATATGCAAAGGAAAGCTGAGGATGCTGTCCTAGCAATGTTCTCTGCAGGGACATACTGCCTCCCCTCTGGCACACAGAGAGGAAAACCTGGACAGAAGCTGTAGCATAGTTGTGGAGTCAGTAAGCTTCTAATGCTGCATAGTTGTGTCTTGGTAGCCATTTGGCTGGTGCATGCTGGTCACTGACAAGCTGGGAAGAGAGAAAAGGGTTACATGAAGAGCTATGCAAGGTCAGCAGCTTTTAGCCATCACCTGTTTGTGTGTCAGCTGCCAGCAGGACACCTAACGAGCCCCAGGAGTTACCTAAAGAGCAAAAGAAGCCAACAAAAGTGCAGGTTGCATCATCTCTAGGCACTATTGAAAATGGCAAGCCAAGAAACAAGTCACTGAGTTTCTGTTCTGCTTGTCCTTGCAGTTTTGGGTTGTCAAATGCAGGCAAAAAGAGGAACCACAAAATGTTGCAGTTCTACCAGGACTGGTGAGTAGCCCTTGGCTGCTTCCACCTATGGCTACCTCTGGTTTCACTCATGACACCCTCCATAAAAGCTCTCTGCATTTTACTGACAAATTGAAATGCAGTCCTCTACTCAAAAAAACATTTAGGTTTCCTAATGGTTCACCAAAAGGTTGAATTCTCATAAAGGCAGCAGATTTCTCAACAGCAATGTTTTCTGGCAAAGAGATTAGGTATGTGTCTGTCATGATTCAACATCTGCCAGCAGCTAAGTACCTCACAAAATATCCTGCAGAATGTCTTGGCTTAGATTAGAGCTCTAGATAAATCTCACTTTCAGTTTAGGCAGGTATACCCAGGTAACTCTGCCACTATAAAAATAATGGACATATGTGTTTCAGCAAAATTGATAAAGTGAACATAAGTGTCTTGTTTAATCCCAGCCTGAAGAAATGGTGGGAGACAAGAATCAGGTTTGGATCGACAACAGATCCTTTATTTAGAATTGCCATCCTAAAATTCAGTTTCTTGTTAGAAATGAAATTTTCACACCATCAGTTCATACATTCCAAGATACTTTTGTAAATTCAAGATGTCAAAACATTAGGAAATAAAAGCAGAAGTTATTCAAATTATTTTAAAATGAGTTGTGGTTTCCTATGAGCAGTTGGAATCCTTATAAAGGGCAGGGAAAATAAAGGTTCCTCCCTAAATAGCTTTAGATGTTCACAAGACATTTCTTTTTTTAACATAAAACCAGAATACATATGTCAATGTGGGGGATGGAGAAGGTTTTTGTTAGCAGGAAATCCAAAGTGAGTAATACATTTAAAATACATGCGGATAAACATTCCCAGCCATGATGCTGGATTGCTTAATCTCTTTTGTTTTCCCTCCAACCACATGAGATGATAGACTATTTGTACAACATGTAGTAAATGGAAGCAATATCCAGTATGGAGCCTTCTCCTGAAAAATCTGTGTTTCATCAGTTTAGGGAATGTGTCATTTTCATGACTTTGAAATAGTAAGTAATGCACTGGTTTTACTGTCTTAAAATATAGAAGCATTAGCATGTCTCATTCTATCAAGAAGAGTCCTGAGAATTGCTCTATTTCTCCTCTGTCAAGGGCTACAACTTAATCAGCTTTTGTTTAATTGAATAATTCTGTTATGGTAGAGAGTGTAAGCAATTGTTACACATGCTTGAATCTGCATCAACTGCAGCAACATGGCATAAATAAATCAGCATGGTTATGCTTACCAAAAAGACATTACTTCTTCATAGCCCAAAGAACAGCCAAATGCTAAAAACTGAAGTTCTGGTGCAACACATGGGGTAACATATGCACTCAGAGTAAAACAGGTGTCATAGATGGGGATGGCAATGAGAAAATAGCTGATTTCAGTGCAGCAGGATTTAAAACCATAGACCTGGTAATCAGAGCTGCTTGAAATGGGAGGTTAGATTGAACCTGCTACAAGTTGCCAAAAAAAAAAAATTAAAAAGGAGAAAAAGGAAGAAGAAGAAAACCCAAGTTGTAACTGAAGGCAATGCCAAGGACCCCACCTGCAGCCCATTAAAGCTGCTCAAAAGGAGACAGGAACTCTTCCCATCAGTACCACATCATAAATTAACCACATGGGAAAGGGTCCAACTTAAGGCAGGAGTTATTCCCAAGGAAGGACATCCTTAGTGCCAGCTTGCTGTTTCCAAGCTCCACACCTCTGTGACTGGTGTGTCCTGAGCGGGTGTTCTTGCTCCAGGGACTGGTGGAGTATTTCCTGTAGTTGCAGGCTGCAGCACAGAGACTGTCCCTTAGGGAGTGAGGAGCAGGGACACTGGTGACAGCAGCAGCCTTAGCATGGCAGCTCACCCTGCAGAGGAGCCCAGCACCCTGAGGATCAGGAGCACAGAAGAACCATTTCATAAGAATAGAATCGTTTAAGGGTTAAAAGATTTAAGGAAGGGACTTTCAAGAACATCCAGTTTCAACCCTTTTGCCATGGGCAGGGACACCTTCCACCAGACCAGGTTGCTCAGGGCCCCATTCATCTTGGTGTTGGACACTTCCAGGGATGGGGCATGGACAAGTGATGGCTGATATGCTTACATGTCCGAGGTTGGAGCCAGCCTGACACAGGACAGCCCATGACACTAAACCCTTCAATTTGCTGCTGCTTCTCTGAGTCATCTGCGTAAATTGGGGCTTACAGGGAGAACTTGTGCCCCTTCTGGCTGATCTTAAACAATCAGCATCTGCAAAGGAAGTTAAGTGCTGCTCTGTGAGACCCTGATGTACACTTGCTGCTACATTTACTGCAATCCCATTTTGTGCTGGCTCCACTTTCTATTTGCAGTAAGTCAGCAGTACATTTCCTCAGTTATTCCAAGCAGGATTACAGCAGCTCAGAGATTTTGGAATGGCTCAGCGCCCTGACTGCAACAGGGGCTCTGCAAACCAGAGCAAAAGGGGCTTACAAGCAGCAGACTAACAGCTGCCAAAAAGAGCCAGCCCAGAGCCCTTACCAGCCCAAAGGGGTGACATTGGGCCTCCTGCTCAGCAGCAACAAGCTGAGAAAGATGGTCCAGCTGGGAAATACAGTCAAGTACAGAAGCAGAAGACTTAGAAGTGTAGGACGCCATGCCTAACTAGATACATGGATTGGAGGAAGAATAAACTAAGAGTAGACTAGAAAATAAACAGCAAGGGGAAAAGAAGTGCTAGAAAAGGTGGTCTAGTGATGCAGCAGTGAATCAACTTAGCAAATTCTACTTTAAGCAAAACTCAATGTTCATTTGGGTTTTGACTAATAATATATCAACATCATAATGTATTTATTTAAAATTCACTTTGTAAAGGGTTTCATAACATTGCCTAAAGGGTTTCAATTATCCAAGCTGAAATTATATTGCTGCAATATAATTTTATTTCAATTATGTTTTATTTATTTCAATATAATTTGATTATTTCTGCAAATAATCACTTCTGGGTGCTTTATGTGTGAAATCAGTAGATAATTTCAGTATCAGCCTCAGATGCTAGGTAGTGGGTTTTCATAAAGTAAATCAAGAGCAAAAAGATCTTTTTCACTAAGTTAAAGGTGTGAGAAGAAAATATTTTAGTCAGTAGAGCTGCTAAGTCTCCCTGAGCACCCTCAGCCTCGTCTGGCCAAGGTCCCTGTTAAGGCTGGATTTCCCACAGGTCACCTAACACAAGGAGGTATCATCCCTGGGATAAGACTCAAGAAACAGATCCATAGATTTTATACAGACAGAAGAATTAATTATTCTGTGAGGCAGCATGGTTACATCAGGATACTGTATTTGGAAGCAAAGTCTTAAAAAAAGACCTGATTATGCAGAAGAACCTCTGCCTTTCTCTATTAAATTTATTTCAGCAAAGAGTATTCCCAGCAACTCTCAATAGCAGCCTTTGTCATGCAGAAAATTTGGGGTTTGATTTGGTCTCAGCAGCATTAGATAAGACTTCAGTGTCACTGATGGTACTGCCTCCACTGCAGTCTGAGCAGGATTTAACCTCAAGTCGACTCAATTCTGAAAAACACCTATGAACCACAGAGCATCCTAAGATCAGCTCTCTACCTAAAGGGAATTTGTCAAAAGAAAAACCCTCAACAGATCTTTGACTCCAGTTCACTACTGACAAGCAGTTGAACAGATTCTTTGTCTCAGAAAAAGACAAGTTAAACATCTCATAAACTTTACAAGTGTATTGGAAACTCAGGGTGATCACCTCTCTCCAACATTTCATGGTTTCATGCTTATTCAGTAATATTGTTTCCTTACTCAACAGCATAAAGGCTAAAGTAGGCACCTACCAGCAGATAATAAATGCTGGATTTCTGGCAAAGAGGGATGTAAACAACTATCTCATACAGGTGCTCATCTCTCTTTTTTACATTAAGAAACTGAAGGTTCAAAGGGTAGCAAACAGCCAGGCAACAGTTTACTGGGTTTTTCGTTTCAAAGACAGAATTAACTAAGTGCTATGTCCAATTTAAAAAGAGGATTTGTTTTTCCACCTCTGATCCAAGCACTGACACCCCACATCTCGCAACTTGGATAAAAATAGTTTCAAATAAAATTTCTAAAAGAAGTTGTTAATGTTTTCAGCTGATCTTTTCTTACTAGAAAATCAACAGTCACACTGGAAAAGAAAAAGCTCCAGGTGGACATTCAATACTTTTTAAAAACACTTTATTTTGTAGAAATTAATTTTTCTTTCATGAGTCAGAAAAGTATGCTCTCATTTAATATATAGTCTTTTTAGACTCTTTTTATGAGACTTGCTTCATGTTTCTGCTGTGCAGGTCAGTGACCAAAACCCATGGTCAGAAGCCAGCTTCAGAGGTGTTAAGCCTACACAGTGCTTGAATTTAAACCCATCTGGGAGTGGTTTTGAGAATAAAGCTGTAGACTACAACTTGCTTAGGATTTATGGGGCCCCAGACACGTCCTTCTGGTTCTAACTCTGAACAGACACTTTCACAAAGAAAGTATTTAGCAACATTTAAATATTTCCTGAGACACAGCTTTTTCAACAGGAATACTTATTAAACTTATCATTCATTCCAACAATTACTTTTAGTTCCAAGACAGTGTGATGAGAAAAGAATGGAAGATTTCCTAACTGAGAAAAATCCAAAGTTTTCTCTGATCTCCAGCGTGCCCTGAATAAGCTTCTCTGCCAGCTAAGCCTGCAGCTTTGCAGCTGGGGGTCAGGGTGACATTGCAAGGAGTGTAGGCCTGAGCAAAAAACTGTTTCAAGTTTTTTGCCAAGCAGAGGACTTGAAAAAGGGTTTTTTTGCCTTTTTGTTGTTGTTTGTGTTGGCTTTTTTTACATAAGAGTTCATGAGGAACAACAGCAAGTGTCGGTAAATGTTTTAAATTGATGGATTATTCCTTCTACCTGCATGCAAAGAAACAAGGTAGGACTGTGCCTTGGTAATATGCTACTGTAGAAAATGTGGCTAACAACACCAAAAAAAAGTAAATGAAAATAAGATGCCTCAAGAAGGCCAGTTTACTCTTCACGCCCCTAAAACCTCCTGCTCCTAGTTGACAGATCAGGCAGGATGGTTGTAGGGCTCCCGCCTGAAGCTACCACCTTTCTGCTGGCTCTGCTGTGCTGGCTGAAGAGGCTGGCATCTTCCTGACATGAAATGTAGGGAAACAAGGAGGTGGCTCTGCTTTCTCCTGCATATGTGCAAAGTACAAGACTATGGAAAGGGAAAGCCAGCTGAACTAACCAATATAATTTTCATTTCTTTTAACACAGAGACATACGGCTCTTGTTTAGTTGCATCTGACCTGCAAAATATGTAACATCCAGGAAAAATCTGGCCCATCTGATGTTTAGTGCCTAACAGCAACAGTATTTGTGATGAGGTATTTACAGAACATTATTTCCCTTGGCTTTGGCATCCTGGTTATTAGAATAGCTAGTTTAACACACATCCAGTTAAAACCAGCCGAGACACAGGCAGATGCTGTAGTCAAACCTCCTCTCAACTTGCTTGGAAAGTACTTATCATTGGAGTGCAATTCATCACAGAACACTTAAACAAAAAGTCACAGCAGGTAAAATTTATTGCAAATTCTCTCCAACCCCAATGCTGTACCATTATTTCAATAACTTAAGTTACAGTCAACTAAATTCAATTACAAGATAGTAGTAGATTACATTTCTACATACACTACTAGTGCTTATAAAGAAAATTACTCAAAGGGAAAAAAATTGGCAAGTTAGAGACCATAAAGAACAAAAAAATCATAGAAAAAACCGCAAATACAGAGATCATAAAAATTGACTCAAACTACCCTCTGGATCCGAATTCGTTGTGTAACTTCCCTACAGCAATCATAAAGAAGAACAATTAATCTTCTTCAGCAGTATAAAGATATTTTCCTTTCAGAAACTCTCTCCCTCTTGTTTTACATCATGTCTAATAATCAAAAATATTTCAATTAATTTGAATAAAAAATACCAAGGAACAAAAAGTTTGGCTAAAGCAGAGCACCAACAAAATTTAAGACACATTTATTACTTCTTTCATGTTCTCCACCACAAAGCTGAAAATATGTTATTATTTGAAGAGCATTACAGAAGCTTATTTTGGTTTGGTTGTCATTAGAGACTAAACAGATTAATTTGATAGATATTTGGTTTCAAACACTATTCTGAATTGTCAGGATTAATCACAATGATACAACTTAAGTATATATTTTAACTTAATGTCCCAAAACAAGTTATTCTCCTCTCAAGATAAGTGAAATTAATTACCCTACTATCATTATAATAACCCTAAAACAGAATTAAACTTAATTGGAACCTGTACACACTAAACCCCCAAATGTTTACAACTGCAGGTTCACCACACATTTGCTACACTCCAGTGCCATCTGTCTATAAAAAAGTAATTAACATTTTCAATAAGAAGAAATACAGCATGTTGTGAAGTGTATTTGGTCCTAAGGCCATTGAATCCACTTCAGTTCTTACAATGAATGATGCTGCTAATTCTTTTCTGAATTAGGAAAAGAAAAACACCCCAAAAACCTAAGAAACACTGTGTCCTCAGTGTATATTTGAAGAAAGTTTTCCTGAAAAAAAATCATCCAGAATGCCTAGATGTAGATATGCTCCCTGAGGTGCCACTCTTAAGTATGCCCCAAAAATAACCTTACAGTCTTCCTCTAACAATTTAGCTGCCTTGTGAAGACCCCAGAGAAGCTAGGAATAGCTACTCTGGAATTTGCATTTAGAAGACCATTTGGGGACAGCCTTTTCAAAGTCCACAACCCTCAGTGAAGGGACATAAAAATAAATGCTCTGCCAAGCACTGCAACACAAGGGATCTGACACAGACCCCAGTGTGAGTACAAAGCAGGTTCATTAAATGCAGAGCCTTCCCTTTCCTCCTGCACAGTGGCTGGCTAGGGAGGGTTGCTTCACCCCACTCCCCGTGAAAACTGTACAAATGCAGCTCTTTGTTTTTTCAAAACTTTGGTAACAAGTATTAAACCAGCCTGATGTCAATTTAACAGAGTGCATTCTGCCTAAACACGTATTCCCACACCTCGCAGGGAAGCAAAATACCGTATACTTGATGCTACGACACTTCGTGTGTGTGTATGTGTGTGTGGAGGAGGAGGAGCTACTTCTTGTTCACACTTTTTTGAAATGTACGCTTTTTTCCCCTCACGGAAGAAAAAAAAATAAAAAAAAAAAGCTTTTAGAATACAAAGTACCCCTTTTCAGCGGGCAATTAGATAAAGGAAGAAAGACGTTTTCGGCGTGCCCGACCGGGTCCCTTCCCGCGACTCCATGGATGCGCGGGGCCGGCAGCCGGCCGGTCCCTTCCCTTCCCGGCGCATCTGGCTCTCCAGCGGTGCCATCTGCTGGTGCCGCTGCCGCCGGGCTCCGCCGGGAGCGCCGCCCCGTGCCCGAAGGGCAGCGGGCACAGCTCTGCTCGGGCCTCGGCCAGCAAAGGGCAAAGCCGCGAAGCGTCGGCCCCAGCCAAAACTTCGGCTCAGAAAAGCGCTCTTGGCCCTCGTACCCTCCTCAAGGCATTTTATAAAGACAATTCGTTAGATAAAGGAAAGGAGAGGAAGAGAAAAACAAAGGAAAGTATTTAGTGCTGTACCTCATTTTCTTCCAAAAACGCTATTTCCATAAGTCAGGCATAATAATTTTCTCATTAGGTAGCTACTAGGTGAAAGGAAAGCATGTGCTTCACAATAGTGTGTTAACAGCTAACACCATCCACCTGTTACAGACACGCAATGAATGGCCGTGTTGCAATCATGGCTTGGAGTCACAAATGACAGCAGCTGTAGGGATTAAGCAAGATGACGTGTCTTTAGGCAGCAGTCAGAGAGGAGAAGGCAGGCAGGCAAAGGGGAAAAGTTGAGTGCAGGCCCAGGGCAGGGGGTGAAGCAGGGCAGAAAGAAGCTCAACCAAGGTAGCCATATGCATTTGGGCATCAGAGGTGTCTGACAACAGCATTTGTATCAATGGGTAACTGCTGAAGGATCTGATTCTGTAAATCACAGCTCACCTGTCTTTGCGGTACACATGCTCACACACACTGATGGTTATAAGTTTTGAGCTAGGCATTTCACCATTACAATATTCAGTGATGTTCCTCTCAGATTTTGCTCTACTTTTTTCATCAGACTCTGAAAAAGATTGTTGCCTGCCGAAAATTAATTTGCCATACCCACCCCTCTGACCTCAACCCAGTGCAGTTCAGCCCCACTGTACCTGACTTCTCCACCCTCACCAAATTCACCAAGGACTGCAACTACTTTATCCCAAACTTGTCTGACCAGGTGCATATTCTGTTGCTTCAGTTTTTTGCAAACTACCATCTGTTATCTTTGCTTTTTCTTGTTCCATCTCCAAGCTTTTCAACACATCTGAACTTGCTGGCAGCAGACCAAGTACTGACTTTGAGCAGATATCTCCAGCTGTAGGAAAAGTTCCATCTGTAGCTTCAGGCTGTCCCTTTGCCTCATTGATTTCTTTTTCTTTAATTGCAATTGAGGCCTCAGCAACATTTTCAGATGGTTTCTCGTCAGCTACTACTGTTGAGGCAAGCTTACAGCTTGCAGCAGTTGCTCCTATTTCAGCCTTCGCTACATTGCTTTGGAGGTCTTCACTGCTTGTTTCTCCCACATCTTCTGTCTGCATTTCTCGCTCTTTGCCATCTTCCTTACCACTGGAGCCCACATTGATTGAACACTCACAATAATAGTAACCAGATTCCTGCTTCTTCTTACGCATGGCACAGAGATCAATTCGACTGAAGACCTCTGTGCCAAAGTGGCTGTCTTCATATTCCTTATACAGATCTGTACAAATTTTCCTGAAGCCCTATTTGTTGAAAGAGCAATATGACATATGTATAATATATGTGCACAAATACACAGGCACTTTAAGAGGTGTGTCAAGTATTATCTTAAAACCCAGCAAAGAAAACACCACCCCCCCACCCCTGATTAGGATAACAGCATCAACTTCATGTGGTAGTATTTAGGTTGATACTGAGAAAAGCCAACCATTACAAATTAAAGTGATAGGAAGCTTGACCTTTGCTGAATCCTCCATCTACCCCCACTCTCCTCAAGAATAAAAACATGCCAAAGACACAAAATCAGATCAACTTAACCTACTGTTATTTAAATGCATACACCTAATTATAGATACTTAGGCAGGTTCACAGTCACCATATATAATTATTCTGAATTGCCTTCAGCAGGAATTGCTTGATTTCACCTAGAGTTTACTCAGTTTCATCTTAGAGCTGTCTTAACAGACTGAAAAGTTAACCCTTCTCATTGGTGCTCGCACTCCACAATGGTAATTGTGTGCTAAAGACAGGTTAGAAATAGAGTTCATGCACATTCATCCCTGTGAGCAAAGTAGTATATAAAAGGAATCTAACTCAGTGACTTACTGGGAAAAAAAGCTCATTTCAGCAATCTAAAACAGAAAACCTCAGCAGCCCTTAGATACCTACCAAGCACTGACAGTATCTTAATGGCCAAATGCTTCAACAGTTGTGACACACAAGTGAAAGGGTACACTCCTAGAGATGTGTTTTCAAACATTGACATGTTCTTTTCAGACTAAGAAAAGAAACTTCTATTGCCATAACCAAAGCACATGCTTAGAAATCATTGTAATGTATGACTGTCAAGACCAAAAATTAGCAGTTCCTCAGAGCGATTTCTTTGTTCTTCTCCCCCTCAACAAGTTTGGGTACAGCAGCACTAGCTGCCCTGTACAGGTGTCACCAGGGATAGGTGAGCAACCCAACAGTTCCATGGTTCCCAGGCCTTTAATCCAGACAGAAACAGGCTGCCAATTTATACAAGGGGTCCCACAAAGCATTTAGCCTATAGCAAATCACATATGCTAGGGGTACATATGGAGATGTAATGAAGGACAGATGAATCATTAAGCAACAGAGAATAGTCTCCACCTTCTCCTAACCTAATGAGGATGTGAGCTAACAAGGCTCCAAGGAGCTCCTTGCAGCACATTGTGCCTCAAAAAGCTCAGTCAGTTTGTTCAGACCTGCTCCCAGACACTAGGGGAAGAAAAAAAAAAGACAGTATTTTTACAAGATTTTTTTCTTATAATGACAGACTTATTAGCAGGTGGATATGTACAGTTCACAGCATGGAAACTGTGGGAGGACAGCCAAGAACAACCAGTGTCACCTGGATAGAAGCAGGTATAAATACCTTCACAACCAAATACATTCACATTAGGCACTGCTGCCTGAGGTGACTAAAACACCTGAAAGTTTAAGTAAACCAACAGCACACTTTTTCTGTGCCCCAGAGATAGCCATGTGTCAGTTAGAGCCAGGCTGTTCAGGAGCCAGGAGCTACATGTCACCTAAATGCCATGAGGTTCAAGTTCTACTGAAATGCAGAGACACACTGCGCATGGGCTGTTTTCTGGGTAATTTGGGAGGATAATGGAAACTTGACTAAGGTCACATCCTTGAAGATAACTTATCAAGCAGCCAGAAGAGGGCAAGATTAGGACTGCCCTTCCATTTAAAAGCATCAAATATTTTAATACAGGTATGTGACTTGTTAATACTTGTTAAATAACACATATGCTCTCTCACAACCCAGGGTAGACCACAGCTATTTCCACACCTGCACCTAGTGAATCTTAAAGCAGCCTAAAAGGGAATGAACAAACATTTTCCACTTTAGCACAGAGGCACTTGATCCACAGCTTTGCTCTGGCAGACGTGAGATCAGGCAGTGCCCAGCACTAAAGGCTAACAGCCCACACTGCAAGTTCTTTGTCTGTGTGCTGGAGAAGGCTCTTACTACAAGTAATGAAGTGGATTCTCTTAAGAGGTGAACTATTCCCTTTTGGCTCATTGGAAAGGTAGAGGTCAAAACACCTGAACCACCCATATTTTTTATTTATGCCAGGGTCACACTGCCCATTTTGAACCTGATCTTCAAACAGCACATACTGCTCCTTTGGTAGCTATTCAGAATAAAAAGCACACAATCCAAGATCTCTCCAGTCTCTTGGGATATTTAAACACACAACCAAGGCTAAAGATGCACAACTTCTCAAGGTGAAAGTTTACAGTTGTATTAGTTTTAAAGAGAACCAGCTCTTTCCCCACAAATGAGAACAAGGTCTGCAGCTACACCAGCAGTATCATCACATACCTCTCATTAACAAAGAAGTCTTAAGCTATGCAATATAAAGTGCCTTAGCAATTACCTTTTACACTTCATATAAGAACAACTTCAGCTGTGTGGAATACTTAAACAGCACCCTGTCTATGAGGAAACACTTATTTATGGTATAAAGAAAGTAATTACAGCCAGTAGATGGCATCATAATAACTTAAGTGATATTTTCTCTTATTCATACTTTGGCATCTTCTAGTGTTTAGGAAGGCTGATTTCTCTCCTGCACTCTTTAGGACTGGGACACTAAAAGTAAATCAATTTTCTCCTTTTTATTTGTATTCTGTTTTGAAAGAAATGCAGTAAGTTGACAGTGGCAGCTTTGTCTCAAAACAGAAATTAATCTTCCAGTTTGGTCTTCAAGATTATGTCTTATGTCTAGGGTTGAGCCTTACTAATCTCAGGGAGATTTGTACATGGACTTACAGAGTTCACATGCCCCTAATAATCAACTCAACATATGGCCCCACTCCAGTTTCACAGTCCTGGTCTATAAAATAATACTTTAGCAGCAAAGGTTTTATTGTGAAAAAAAATTTGCACAGAAACAAGTGATGCTTGCTAAACAAGGGAAGAACAGCGAATATTGTCTAGCTGAAGTCCAGGAAGGTTTTTGACACTGTTTCCTGTGAGATCTCCATAGAGAAGGCTGATGAATTATTGGCTGGCTGAACAGTGAGGTGGATTGAAAATTGGCTGAACTTCCATATGGAAGTGATCAGTGGCACAAAGTCTGGTTGGAGGCTGGTAACTAGAGATGTACTTAAGGGGGCCAGTACTGTTTAGCATCTTCATTAATGATCTAGATATTGGGGCAGAGTGCACCCTCAGCAGCTTCACTAATAACAAACTGGGAAGTGCCTGATTCACTAGAGGCTGCTGCCAGCCAGAGGTATCTCAATAGGCTGGAGAAATGGACTGATAGGAACTTCATGAGGCTGAACCAGAAGCACAAAGGTCAGCCATGGGAAAGGAATGAACCCAGGCATGAGTACAGGCTGATAGCTGACTGTGAAGGACTTTTGCAGAAAAAGGACCTAGAGGTCCTGGTGGACACCAGGTTGACCATGAGCCAGTAGTGTGTCTTTGCAACAAAGACAGCCAGTGGTATCCTGGGCTGCATTGGGAGGAATATTGCTGGCAGATTGAGATAATTCCCCTCTGCTCAGCACTGGTCGGGCCACATCAGGAATACTGCATCCAGTTCTGGGCATACCACTTGCTATTCTAACATTTAAAGGCCTATATACTTGCATATTTATATATATATACATACATACAAAGAGATAGCATACATAAATCATGTTATGTGAGATTAAGCTATATTCAGTGCTAGAGATTAAAACGGGAGAGCATGCAGGAAATTACAATTCTAATTTTAAATTTCATAGTAAGAGGAAGTATGAAAATACTCCAGACAAGAGTCAACAGTAATTCCTACGTGCCTACTGTATAGTTTCTTTTGCATTAGACATTGCAGATGCCTCTGCTCGTGAAAATCCCTATAGGCAGTATAAAAGAAAGAGCCTCCAGCACAGAACAATCAGTCCTAGCCAACTTTGATTTTATCTTGTATACAAAAGGCTAATATCAAGTCAATATGAAGTACTTGAACAAGGTCATTTTCTTTAGCTATTATAGCTTTTTCTGTTTTCTTTTCTGCATGCTCCTCTAGTGTTTCAGGTTTGCAATATATTGACCTCATAAATACACGTATTATTCCTGGAAACAAGCAGGACAGTATTCCACTGGGAAATGAGCAATCTAATCAGAGCTGTTTTTTACTTTAATTGTTTGTGATAAATCCCATACAATGCTGCAGTAAAGGTTAGAAAAGCACATCACACATTTCTAGTATAAATCAAGGCACCAGCCTGACTTCCATCATGACATTAATCTTGTTCTGAGGTAAATATTACTCAGAAGACAAATATTGCTCAGAAGCCATCCTGCCCTATGGAAAGAGCTTGACATTGTTTTTGTGCAGATTTGACCAACCACTGTGGAAGGGAAGCAGTCTGTACTCTACAAGAGAGCCACACACCATGTTAGCAGACCTCATTCCTTCCAGTCAGATGTGAACAAACAGCTGTGTTGACCAGCCTGTATACATGTTTTGTTAAATAAGAGAAGTTATGCTGTTCTGTGGTTCCAATGATTATTGCTTAGATCCCAAGGATCTCATTGAAAGAAAAGATCTGATCCCAGAAAAAATATTCTTAAACCAAATTACTTACCCTTCTTCTTAACCTCGATGCTTTAGAGAGCTTCAGGAAGGTCAGATGTGGTTTGAAGTCCTTACTTCCTGAAATGTTGAGATTCATTTCAATAAAGCATTCTTCCACAGCTTCTGGAAAAAGACAATATAAGAGAGAAATGAGTCACAGTGGGGAGGCAGGGAAAAAACATTGACAGATGTTAGACAAAAAGCCACTATCCCTGTCTTGAGCAAGACAGTTAAAACATACCCCAGGTAACCAGTTGCTGCACTATCACAGGCAACAGAAAAATTTGAGGAAAAAAATTAGAAAAGTACTCAAAACCAAAGTTCTGCGTGACATACAGACGAATTGTAAACCTGAGACTGGATACAAACTTCTGTGCTTGCAACATTCTGTTGTGAATTCAGAATTCCTTCTGAATTCACAAGTCCCCTATCAAATGGTGAGCACAAGAAAGCATCTGTTCATGGCAGCCCTGCTAGGAACAAGATGCAGCCACCACCAGTGGCCAGAGCTAGGGTCTGTGACAGAACAGATTCTCCCCCGTTATTACAGACAGCAAAGTGAGAAGCAAAGAGCTTCCAGGAAAAAAAAAAAAGTGGCTAGATTCCCAAAACTACTACAACTCCACAGCACTTAAAGCAATTCAGGAGGGAACATCACACAAACATAATACTCCTTCCCCAGGTACAAATGTGGTACAAAGTGTTTATGATGGTATTGGCTTAAAAACTTCAGTGACGGATTTGTAAAACCATGAGGTTTTACCCTTCATAGAAAAAAGTGCCTGTGAGCAACCCCAGGATTTACATTCAAGGCCTTTCAGCTAAGAATTTTAATGACAAGTCAAACCAAGCTGAACTGTTCTTGGTTTTCACAAACGTTGGGGATGCAGAGTTTCAAGTATAGCAAGGTAAGGTTTGCACGAGGCAGATCCCTACAAGTCTGGCAAAAAGAGAACACAAACATTCAACAGTTGTGCTTAAATAGTAGGAAGTAATTCCAAAATTACACTTTAAACCTTGGCTAAGGCTGGAGTACTCCCTTGCAATTTTTCTTATTGACAGAGATCTTTATACCTTGATTGTATAAAGAAGATAAAATAGTGGGCAGAAAAAAAAGGGGGGGAATCAACATTTTAAAATGGAAACCTGCAGAATTTGTGGCTCTTCTGATCAGGTCTCCCCTGCCTTGACACCTATCTTTGTTACTGCTTAATTGCCTAGGCACTGAAAGAAGGTTCAACATTGAAACTGTAAAAAACAGAATACTACATACGTGTTGAGTCTTGTTTGAAATCCCCCTGCTTCTGCTACATTTTTCCACCTATCAGGAAGTTTAACTGCATATGTGTTCACTAGTTTGTCGTATGCATTTGTATCAAGACCAGATCTCTGGCTTGGAGCTTAGCTAATTAATAGTTTAAAATGTTTCTTCTCAGTATTTATGAAGAAACAGCAGCTGGGGTTATCTGATCACTTTGCCAAGGCAACTGCTTTTTATATTTTCCATCTGGAAAACAAAAATAATAGGATCCAGTTGTCCAAATAAGCATCTAATGCCCTTTTAGATGCCCTACAGGATGTCCACCTGGCCTCCAGCTGCTGCTGCAGAACGTACAGCCTGGATGTAGGTCCAGTGTGAGTGCTGCAAATACTTTAGGACATCTGAAAATGATCCTAGGTGATTATGGTTCAGTATGAAACAACCCCTAAAGTGCCCCTGCTACCTTGTCAAATAGAACACATTAACATGAAGAATTTCTGCATATTAAGTCTCTTTGTTCCCACATCAGTTGGTCAAAGCACAGCAAGCCTCAGAGAATAAACACGGCAGAAGAGTGCTGTGTTCTAAGCTCCTTCTAGAAGAGGAAAACACCGTTCACCCATGCATCATCCAGCAAATAAGCTCCCTAGCTGCATAAAAGAAACCAGATAGATGATAATCTAAGAAAGAAAATCTGAGTATAGCATCTCCTCTTGATTACCAGGCAGCACCAAGCCTACAGAACAGCAGAAAGGGGTTCTTACTAGAAGGTGAAGGTCTTACTGCCATGAGCAGATTTGCATCAGAAGAGCAGATGATGGAAGAAAGGTCAAGGCCAGCAATCATCTTCAAGAAGTCAGTAAAGGAACAAGGCTCCTGAACGGTGTGTCCTGCCCATATCAAGTTGGCACTCAATTTTCCAGACACTCTCCTCTCTAGCTCATTTGAAAGATATCCTACGAGAATTCCAAGACATCTTAAGCAGTATCGTTTTTCCAAAGTGGATGAGGTCACTAGCAGCAAGATAAATCCAGCAGTGCTCAGTATTTACCAAATAACTGCAGTTAATTGATCTAGAGATAGGCTAACCCTCCACTTTGAAACTGAAGTCTGTGACATAGGACCAAAGGCAGATGGAGGGCCAGTCACCTGGCTAATGTCAGGAACACTTCACAGGCTAAAAGACTTCATTAGAGCAGGCAGAACTCTTAAACTTGTTGACAAACCATCAATAAGGGCATGATGAGGCTGACAGGAGTGTCTTGACCTTTGCCACCAACCTCATTGGCCCATCATGCTGCCAAAACACAGCATTTAAAATTGACACCTAGCTCACAACAACCAACAATATTGACTAAAAGGTAAGGAAAAGAACCTGTATTCCTCATATAACAATTAATTCAACTGCTTTGCTGAACGAGAGGGAGATAAAATCCATCTCTTTGGAGATGTCATTGGAAGGATAGACTTTGATACATATTTGCATAATTCCCAGACTCATTAAGTTCTAGAAATGGTCAGAAGTTATGCAGAATAGAACAACACTGGAAGCTACAATTCTCTGAATAGCAAAATCATTGATAACAGAGTTAACAGCTTGAAAACTGGCAGCTTGTCTCCCAGTCAAGGAATTATTTCAGGCAATCAGTGAACAATCATATTACATTAAAAACACAAGTACTGGCAGAATATTCCCAGGGCTTGCAATCAAAACTTTTCTCCTCTATCTAATTAAGGGATTCAGATCAGAAGCTAGATATTAGGTTTCCAAAACCCTGAAGATGCAGGTTATCCAGGCAGAGGATATGAAGGAACTGCCACCCACTACTGCAATGGCTTTTACAGCTAATGAAGGTCCAAGATGATATTTAAAGAGCATCATAGCACACATTCTGCAGAACCAAAATTAAACACTCCTGATGGTGATAAAATAGCACGATGAAGATTGACCGTGTATGGTATGACTCATTGGGAACAAAATTCTCAGTTAAGCAAGACAATGAGTCGAGGGAAAACCAGTCACTTTCAGATGGAGTGAGGTACTAATTTCTGTATTTTTCAGGAGTGAGGAGAGACCCAAGGCAGTGTTGTCAAAACAGTCAAATCAGGCATCAAAAGAGCCAACCAGTGCCTTATTTCAATGGCGCTGAATTGTATATATGTTGTAGACAGGCATGTACCAAATACGATCTTATAGGAAATTGCATCACCTGCCTTCTACTTTATCATCTTCCAGTCAAGATTCTTCGCAGTTAAAGCCTTGAAAAGAAGCAGTTTGTGTATGGGCAAGTTTGTTGAGGTTGTAATCCTAATAAGTAGGGACAACATCAGAGTACTTTCAACAAAAGCACAGCTGTTTTGAGTGAAAATTTGCTTTGGGATGGATGGAACAATAAGAGAAGTGGAGGCCAGAGTCAAGCAAGAGGTAATGGATAGTGAAGTGGCTAATTCTATATAGCTGAGGCAAAGAAGCTGTTCATAAAAAGTGTCCCCTGTCTAGTTATAACACCGACAATTTCAGAGGTAAAATAAACAAAGATAAGAGCAGAAATATTCTATCAAAGCTGAGAACTGGAAGAGGTCAGAAAAAACATCAACAAAAAAAACCAGACTACTTTGAGAATCATTCTTTGAAGTTTACACAGTGTCTTTGTATTGCATGCCTTTTTGAGAAGCATTAGTTGAACTATGCTTCCTTTTTGCTTAGTATGAAAATAGCAAGGAAAAATAATGTATATTGATTATTTCTGTTCTGTTGGAACAGAAGCCCAGGATGCAGATTAGGTTCTGCATTGCAGGTTAAAGCAGGTCCTGAAGGCAGAACTGGGTAGGGAGGAAGAAGAGAGCATCAAGCCCTTCTGAAACTGTACTCAGATGCAGGTAAGCAGATCAAAGATATGGAACATCTCATAAACCCACCAGTGCTTTGGGAAATTAGAGGAGAGGACAGGCTATGCTTGCACTTCTGTTTCATCTGCTACAGTGGAAGCAAAAGACTGATTTGCTGGTGCTACACATGCATATACAAACAAATAGTGATTTATGTCACCTCCCATCCCAGAGGTACTTACGACTTCATGCATACTCCCTTTTAAAGGAAGTTCTTGTATACTCAGCCGGGGCCAACACTTAATAGGCTTTCAGATTATTAGCATGAAGAGAGCCTCACTTAGAGGTGTCACTCTGACCACTGTGCATACTTCAGGCCTGTGAGATTCCAGCTGCAGGGCAGGTTAAGCTAGCCTTGCTCTGTGATCTTCACATGAATGTCTGTGCATCTCACGTGCCCTGTATTAGTACACACAACCTATTTTAGGCCTAATGCTCTGCAGGAACCTAGTTGTTGGCTTCATATTTAACAATTAAGAGAAGAGATGAGAGGAAAGGCAGCACATCCCAGTCTTGCACAACAGCTTGGGCCAGCACTTACGGGAGATGACGGACTCTGCAAACTGGTTTGTTACAAGTGCTAGAGAATGAGGTTTTGTACTTACCTGCAATTCTGTTAAGCATTTTCTGGTCTTCCTCCAACATTTTCACATACAGCACTTGGTTATTAAACTCTCCAATCCCATGGAAAGTCAAATTAAGGTCTTTACCCTGCAAGATGTCTTCCACTTTAGTCTTGCTTTGCTTCAGCGCCAGAACAGCCCTTATAAATAATCAACAGATAAATGCTGAAAGTTATTAGGTTTTTTACATCTGGAAATATTGTTTTATTTTTAATACCAGCCAATATACCTGATTTTGACCACTCTGCAGCACTATGCAAGGTATCACTGGCACACTGTATTTCATTGCTAATTCTTTTGTAACAGTTAGAAGATTTCAAATGTACACATTTCACTTCAACCTTAGCTTATATATTAGAAGTGAGTTTTATTAGTGAACATTCAAAATATTAGCATTCCAGAAAAGCTATGAATATATGCTACTGAAGAGTCAAAAGGGATAAAACTGAACTTATATTTGTGTCCTGTAGTTTAAAACTTTATCGCTGTCATTTTCAACTAGCTGACTAACTTTAAGAATAAAGTAAAACAAATTAATTCTCCTGAGGCACAATTAGCATTTTTCTCCATTATATCCTCCTATTCCAAGCTAGGTAACAAAATATCAAATTGATGGTTATGTTCTCAGCTCTGCATCCCATATTAATAAAGGTTAGATATGCATCTTGCTGTGCACAGAAATCTCAAAAAAGTGAATTATCCAAAGACATTCATACTTCAAATTAAGACGTCTTTCTTAAAGACAAAGAAAAAATATAACAATTAAATTTCTAAACGTAGACACCAAGAATTCCAGCAACTTAATACCTGCTGAAGTTTTACAGGTGCCCTTCTTTGGCCTGGTGTCTCAGGAAGGGGGACCCTGTCAGTCTGCAAACTGAGTTTGACCAGGAGCCTTCTACTAAGGCTTCATACTTGTAACGAACTGCAGCATGACTAAGGACTGCAAGACACCACCCCACAGGTTACTGGACCTCCTGCAGCCGCATTTACTTTATCATCACACCTAGAACAAGTTTTCACTCCATTCATTCCACTCTTAAAAAAGATCTTTGACCTACGTTACATCCAACTAGAAACCAGGCAGTCAAACCCACATAGCACAAACTACTGCCCTTTGGACAGCATGTTTAGTGCATACAGAGGCCACTTCAGCCAACACCATGAACAGTCCTCACTACTATACTGGAGTTATTTCGGCTCTAATGGTATAAGAGCAGCTTCTTTCCAAGACTCATGGGGACTCAGCAGATAAAGATATAGCAAGCCAGGACTGAAGTTGGAAAGAGAGTGAATTCTTTGCAGAGGATTTTGTTTTTTCCACCTTAACAAGCATGGCTGATCTAGCCCTTTATTTAAGTTCATAATGTCTAAGTGAAAATGAAATACTGCTAAGAAAACTTCTCCCATCAAGGGAGAAGGTCCCTGTTGCAAGGGACCTTAAATATCACCTAGTTCCAACCTTCCTGCCATGGATAGGACATATTCCAGGAAACCAGGTTACTCAAAGCCCCATCCACACTGCTTGAATACTTCCAGGGATGGGCCATCCACAACTTTTCTCTGTTCAGGGCCTCACTGTAGTAAAGAATTCCTTACCAGTATCTAATCTAAACCTGCCTTTTTTCAGCTTGAAACCATTCCTCTTTGTCCTATGCCAGTGTGAAAAGATCTGCTCCAGCTTCTGCCCTGAGATTTGAAGATACCTCCCTCCCACTGTGAGGGGCTGGGCCAGATTTATCAGCAGAGCTGCTAGCTTGAGAAGTGAGAAACACCTAAGCTCAAGGGAGTCTTTCATAGGATAGCACAAAGCAGTAGCCACTGAACTGTAGCCTCATTTAGAAGAGCTATGGAGAAAGGTAAAAGATACAGGACAAAAAACATTTGGCAAGACATGTCTGCTTTTCATTAGGCATGTCCATTATTTTTACATTACAGACACACATCTGCTCTTAAGCTCATTAACACTACTTAGCTACACTCACCTCCCTAACCAATTGATTCCCATTTTGATTGCTGCTCTCAACTATCTTCCCATCCTCTTGGATGTCAGCCTGTCCAGTCAGCAGCACTGGCACAGCATTTTATTACTGAATTACTGTACACTGCCTTCTGCATGTCTCCTTAGCCCATCTAACACTCCTATTTTTTTCCTCTCAGACCCTCCAAAAGAGTCTCTGGAATGAAAAATAAAGCAGGTAATTCTAAAACAAGGCACACACAAGCCTGTCATATGCATCTTAATCACGCTTAACTGGTGCTGCCCGTATGGGCAGAAGTTTTTTCTAGTCATATTGGGTTTTTTGACACCTTTCCAGCTAGGCATTCTGCTTTACACCCAAGCAGATCCTGTGTGACACTCATATGGTGTTGAGGCCTGTTTTTCATTCCCATGCTGATATGTGCCAGGGCCCCTGGAAAAAGGGCTGTTCTCACCAGGTTCCCACCTCTACCACATGACACCTTCCCAGGCACATGAAGGCTTTTCCTTTCTGCCTCCTCATGTCAAGGAGTTTCAGGTTTCCCAGTGTGGTACAGTAAGATAAGGCTTAGAGAAAAAAACTGCAGCAGACTGGCATTATTTTATGGACCTTTCTATCAGTTCTAGCCTTCCTGACCACAGGGTAGCTTTCCTTAGTCATCTGTCAATAACTCCATCTTAATTCACTGGGCCCCAGTGACAGCCCACAGCTTGAATTCAACAGGAGAGCTGCTCAGGAAGGAACTAGGCAGCTTTTTATTGTTGTTTTCTTCTTAATGCAATACATCTTAACAGCTAACATTTTCCAGCTGATAAAAGTATGGCTGAGCTGAAAAGCTGCGGTTTCTCAAAAGACAGCAGCTCAGGGAAGCTTACATCTATTGAGCTAATTTGTGGTAGTAACACAGTAAGAAAGCAGTAATACTATTTACAGCCACACTGCTCTTTCTCTTCACCCCATGGCAGATAAGAAAATTTCTATCTCTGATGCATCAGAGCTAGGTTTTGTAAAGATCTTTCCCCACAGGTACTGAAAGCAAGCCAGAAACTGATCAAAAAAAGTTGAAGAGAAATTGTGTGTAGGCTCTAATAAAACATAATGATTCACAATAGCAGCAGTAAGACTACCACATTCACAGAAAAATTAGCTGCTCTTGAATTTGGCAGGATTCTTACTTTTTCACTTCTTCTTCTGTTCCCAGATGAGCTACTATTATAGTAAGGTGCATAGTTTGAACAGGGAGAAGAGCTCTTGACAGGTCAGGTTCTTTAGAGAATATGAGTTCTTGAACATCTTCAATTCTGTCCAAAATCTGCAGAAGAGTAAAGAGGAGACAGAAATTAATTTTCATTTTAGAATGCCTACACATTGCTGGAAAAATTCAGAATGCCAAAGCTTTACACACCCAAAAACACAACAATGCAACTCAGTGTTTAAGCCAGGAATCCACACAGCCACCTTTCTCTCCTCCCCACCCCAGATTTATCATATAGCTAATTTCAGTTTCTTACTTAATTTTTCAGGAATTGATTTTTCTGTTTTCCTTTTTGAAGCCTACAGGCTAAATTCATAGCTCTCCTGTGAACCAGAAGCCGTAGATCTTAAAGTAGGTGTGACTCTGACCCTAAGCATGTTAGATTAAAGCTCACAGCACTGTGTAAATATTAATAGGATCTTCATGCAGTTGTCAGTTGTTAATAGACTGTGGAAATTGAATAGCATTTCCATAATTATTCTTATGCCGTTTTCTGATTACAAGTTTGATCACAGATTAAACTGATATCTCTTCCCAAAAGGAAAATGTAGCAGCAAACAAAGTAGATTGACTGGGTAAACATGCTGTTTTCACTGCTAGTGTTTCTAAGAACTGTGTGGCCAGCTCCTGGCTCTTGTGGATCTATCTGTGCCTTTACATAATTGACTCCAAAGATTTTTTTCTTCAATATGTGCTGTTAAGGTTTATAAGCCAGTCATGAGAACAGGTAGGAGGGAGAAGAATTCATTCACACAGGTACTAAATATCTGGTGGAAGCCCAAATTACAGAGAAATCATTTATAGATTTTCAGATTATTTCACTGAGCAGACTGTGCCTTGCATGCCTAGGTGCTCACACATGTTAGAGCTCCCCTTTATTCTTACAGAGATCGAAACAGCTGGGTCAATAGGGTTTTGTTTTGCAATCTTTCTCCATAAAGCCTAGCAGCCATTGTGCAGCCCAGTAAGTAGCCCCACAACCTGCACATGAGAAGAGATTAGCATAGCAAGTTCCCAATAAACATGAGGATAAAAGCCACACACAATTAAAATAAACATTTGAAGGTACAAACTCCCTGAATTCACCAGCCCTTACGGCACATTTGTCACTGAAAAACACATCACTGACTCTTACATTAAGTTAATTCCTACTGCAACTGAAGCACAATTTATTGCAGCCTGCTATTTACAGCATATGTTTAGATTGTGCAAACACTGAGCAGGAATCAAGCCATCAAGCTGTCCGACCACACAAACTACAACATTTGCTTCAACACACCAGGGTAAGTATTAACAGTAATTCTACAAAAGAGCCTCCTGTTGTTCTCCCTTACCCAGTCTTTCCAAAACCACCCTTCAAATAAGAAAGAAGCTCCATTTGCAAACCAGTTTGAGGCTTAGACATCTAGGAAGCTGACTTTGAGTGAAATTCTCTCACTCACTATTCATAAAATAGATATTTAACTACCACAGAACAGTGTTAATGTCTTTTCTTACCTCTTCTTCTTATCCTGACATATGATTCTTCACAACTTACTGGTCCTACTCCCATGGGAACAGTCTACCCCATCATTACACTGTTATGGGGTTTTTTGGCACATCAGTCTTTAGCACTTTTCTATAAATGCTGTGTAATTGATGGGATAGCTGGGGGTCTTTTGGGAAGTGAGGAGCAGGAAGGAAGCACTTAAAATGGAGCACTGAAAGCCTCAAACCATAACATTCAATCCAGCACAACCCTGGTGTCCAGCCTCCTGGAGCCCTGCTTAGACACAAAGAAAAAAGGGCTATGCACCCACCAGGAGTGGAATAGGGCTTTTCCCTTGTCCTCTTGAAAGGGAGAAAAAATGTCTATAGCCCTAGGCCCTGCCATCTGGAGAGCTCTCTTAAATAATTAAGGCAAAATAATTATTCCTGAAACACTAACAACATCTTAAAAACCCTTCTGTAACAGACAAGGTCTACAGAATAGCAGACAACCAAACTGTATGGTCAGTGAGGTCAGGAACTTTAAAGGTAAAAGCATCTAAAATTGTCAAAACACTATTATGTATGCTTGTACATATGTGTGTATACACAGACATGGACTTGTTGGCATGAGTCCAAGGTTACTAGAGGGGTAGAGCACCTCTCCTGTGAGGAAAGGCTGAGACAATTCTGTTTGTTCAGCCTGGGAAAGAAAGGGTTTCAGAGTAAGCTAATTGCTGCCTTTCAGGCCTGAAGCAAGGCTGCAAGAAAGATGGAGAGGGCTTCTTACAAGAGCATGGAGTGACAGGAAAGGGAAAAAGTGGATTCAAACTGGAAGAGAGTAGATTTAGATTAGATATTAGGCAAGAATTATTGATTGTGAGGGTGATGAGGTACTGGAACAGGTTGTCCAAAGCTTGGGGATGCCCCATTCCTGGAAGTATTCACAGTCAGGTTGGATGGAGCTCTGAGCAACTTGGTCTAGTGAAAGGTGTCCTTCCTATGACAGAGGGGTTGAAACTAGATGACTTTTAAGATCCCTTCCAAATAAAACCATTCTATGATTTCTTTACTAACACTCTTTACATATACATGCCAACCTTACAGTACTGCACTCTTCAGTGTTTCTTTCAAGGCCTCACACAGGACTGTCTCATGTCACTGCCATCCTTAAGGGAAGCACTCAAGAGGAACACAAACCAGGAATATCTTGGGCAGAGCATCCAACCAGGGATGTCAGAGCTACCAGATTACCAGTGCTGTTGTGAATGCAGGGAAACCTGTAAGAGAAGAATTGAAAGAGTGAAGAAAAGGAAAATGACAGGAAAGACATTCATTGGGCTGCACAGGATGTGATCCCAGACCATATATTAAGACACTCAAATCTCATTAAAATAGCAGAATAAGTTAAGCATTCATGACCCTTCAAGCTGTTCCATGATCTCATTCCTCAGATGGCAGGAAATTTTCCAGTTTCCAGCTTAGATTTATTCTTTGCCCACTTCATACCCATTTGTTCATCTGCCAACATTGTCTTCAGCTTACACAGTTATTTTCCCTTCCTGGCATTTATCTTCCTGATGTGCTCTGCACTTTTGTTCACCTCTCAAAAGCCAGTCATACGTAGGAATCACTAAAGTTATATGAGGCCATCCTCCAGATGGCCTTCAAAGATCATTCTGCTCAAGACAAAACCAGAGCAAATAATTGCCTACCAAGAGGAAGGCACCTTTGACGTCTCCCTCTAACACATGCCTAAGTGTTTTTACAGTTAACTTAGGTAAAAACAAAAACTCAGAAGCCTGCCAAATCAAGCTGCTGTACCGCAACTGCTCATCACACTGGAGAGAAAAAAAAGGAAAAAATTCTGTACAACAGATACATCAATCCTACTTAATTATTGCCTTTCAGCAGCATAAATAGTCATGCCAGATACTGCATGAAAGCTTAAGCTAGGGAAAAAAAGGAATCGAATTATATATTGCAACAAACAGTATCTATTTGGTTCATTGGAAAATGTGCTATAAACTACTAGCAGAAGCTGAGAGTAGAAAGTTGGATTTTCACTCTGTTCATACAAGTTAATATCCAGGTTTTGCCCTTCACATTTTATTTATATGAAAAGATACCCAGATATATATAATAGAAATATTAATAAATTGCTCAATTTATATACTGTTTCTCCATTCTGCCCATGCTAGCTGGGCACAGTAGTTTCTGATTGAAATTAAGACTTTTCCCTCCCTGTCTCTGTCAGGTGGAATAGTCTGCTCATTATCTTGGCATCTCAAGGCTTTTCTTTCTCTTCATAATATATTTGAACGCATAGTCATCTGCTGCTCCTACATAAAGGGCATGGGGCATGTCCCACCTCACAGTGCTGCTGTTCCACAATGCTGGAACAGAATCCCATCCAAGCTCCCTTGGGATAACAGCAGATACTGGAACAAAGTGAGAGCTCTGTCTGCTTTTGCATACCTTGAGCAGCTGCAAACAAAACATTGCCATCAGTAGGTCACAGTTGTCTGTGAAAGGCTAAAGGTTAAAAAAAACCCTGTCCATAAAAGCACTGAGTGCTGCTTTGGAAATTAGACATCATCTTCTTTCAGAAAGCTTTAAGTGAGCTTCAAAATCCATAGCAGCATAACGGGAATAAGTAGTTCAAGGTGAACCAGTATCTTCCCACTTTCTTTACAAGTACAAAGAGTTGTGCAGAAGTTATGTAAGACTCATTTGAAGCCCCTAACTAGTAAATAAAGTGTGAAATCTGCCTCTTCAGCAATTGTATCATTTTTGGAATTTTCTTCCATGGATCATAAGACAGGGCCTGTAGCAGCCAAGCCCTGCAATACCGTATGGCACATTTCAGAAGCAGCATTTACTGTGGCAACTGGAATGCTTTAGGTCCCCCACAAAGCCTCTAGAAGAGGCTATGTCTATTTGTATTTCTACTGTTTGCTGCACTTTGGTTTAACATTATGGAGGTGAAATGACCTGTTGCTTTTTCCAACACTGCTTAAACATGGGAGTCAGAGCATAGCACAGTTTGGAGTATGAGAATACAGACTGCACACATGGGTTCTTGAAATTAACCATCTATCAAGGATCTCAGGGCAAGTTGATTGGATAAAAGATGGAGAAGAAAAAACAGATCAATTCTCTATAATCTTCTGCAGAAGAGAAGGAAATTCTTTCTCTGTTGTGAACTTCAGTGGAAAAGGAGATGAACAAACAAATAAATATCCTTGTACTAAATTCAGCCCTAAGAAAATGTAGGATGGGACAACACAAGATGATGAAAGCCAGGCCTTTTATTTGAAAAAAGATTACAGAATAGAAGATACTAGTGCTGACAGACACCACCTCAGATCCTACAGAAAGGGCAGTGGCAATCATAGAAGCGATTTTTTCTTTTCCCTAGCAGTAGCTGAAACATGGATGTGTATAAACAAACAGCTCTATCTACAAAAACAAAGCACAGCATCTAAAGGTTGCTGTGAGGAAGTTAACTCCATCCCAGACCCAACAAACAACTTGGGGTAAGCAGGCAGAATTCGATCACTCTTGGCTTGTTAATAACCCTTGCAATCAAGACAAGAAATTAAGCCTAAGTTTTTTAATAGAACAGCTACTTCAAAGTACCTGATCATCTGTTATTGGAACAGCAACAAAATAATTTGGAGCCTCCCTTGGACGTTTCTTAGGCAGTTTTTTTCCTAGGTCTTCCTTCTGGTCTTCTACAATTCCCCTGGGCCCTTCTTGGATATTACCTTGCGCCTGTCTCATCTCTGTACTTCTCTGGTCTTCCTTTTGCAGAGGCAGGTCTGCTTTTAGCTGTTCCTGCTCTTGGCTCTGGTCCTGCAGCTGTTCCTCTCTCACCACCTCCTTCAGGTATTTTTCGTCTCCAACCTGCATGTCATGCAGCTCCACCACTCCTACTCTTTCCTCTTGGCTCTGGTCCTGCTGGGCTTTTTCCACTTCTCCTCCTTGATCCTGTTTTTGGCTCAGAATCCCCTGTGGCCCCAGCTCCACCACAGCAAATTCTCTCTCACCTTCAGATCTTGTAATCATCTCTCCATTATCCAACACTCCCTCACCTTGGTTCTGGAGGCAGGTTACCTCCTCTGGGCCACAGCCCAACTGCAGCTGCACCGTGACCTTGATGCTAGCAGTGCCTTGTCCCCACTCCTGGGGCTGCAGTTGTACAGTTACTTGTGGGAGAGATGTCCCTGGGCCCCGCTGCTGTAGCTGCACCTGCACAGTCACTGATGGGGCCTCCCGCCTTGGGCTTGGCCTCTGAGGCTGCACCTGCACCGTCACCTCCGGGCAGTCCCAGCCCTGGCTCGTGTTCTGGGGCTGCACCCTGACAGTCACTTCTGGGAACTCCCACCCTGGGTCTGTTGGTTGTGGTCCCATGTTTGGGGCCATGCCTCCTCGCACTGGCTGCCTCTGTGGGTGCACATGGATGTCGTTCCCTCCCTGCGGCTCTGGAGCAGAGGGCAGTAGCTGTGCTGCTGAGGGATGGTCTCCTTGCTCCAGCTGTACTGGTGAGCAGAGTTGCTGAGTTCCTTCTGGGCTTTCATCCACCTCAATGTCTTCCTGGACGACCTCTTGAGGCTGAGCTCCCTCTGGACCCCCATCTACCTGAACAACCTCTTGGTGCCGACTCCCACACAACTCCCGTTTTATCACCTTCATCCTATAACAAAGGTTTGTTCTTCTAGGCTGGGGATTCTCCAAGATCCTCCTCCTCTTTCTTTGGGGCTTGAAGTACTTTTTTAAAGGAGCTGGGGGGAGAAAAAAAATAAAGAAAAAAGCCTAACAGTTATTAAAAAAAATGTTTCTTGCATCTGTTCAGTCTGAGTTCAGCTCTGCAGTTGGACCCACTATGGAGGGTTTTCAGCCTGGTCAAACAGCTCAATCTAAAAACCTCTGGAGAGCCTGACTGAAGAGTGTACTACTGATTCTGGTCACCAAACTGTGGTCTTGGCTTCTGCTCTTGCCCTAATTAGGTCTCCCATGCGTTAAAGCATGAGAACACCATTTCACAGCATGCAGCACCAGAGAGACAGAGGCCTTATCAAGGGACTGCAGGTGTGTTGCCTAGAGGTAGTTACAGAGATTGGGCATAGCCTGAGCCACATCCAGAAGCTGAACACATACAGAAACAAGATTGCCCATGGAGCTCTGGTCTCCTGTAACCACAGCACATTACCATCTAATCAGACCTGCACACACCCGTTTTGTCTTTCCCATGTATACGTTACAGTTTTTTCTACAGCACACTCCTGCCACATCTTCATCTGTCTTAATATCTCCCATTCACCCTGTCTCATTCCCTTTTCCTCTTCAGTAAAGTTGCAGAGGGAGATGCTTTCCCCATCCATACTGTTTAGATACAAGCCGTGCAGGCACTGAAGGAGCAAAGGGATTTTTTTTTCCTCCTCAATTCAGAGGTTAATTCCATAGAAGCCCAAAAAAACCAAGAACATTTCTTAATTGGTCAATGCAGCTGAATGCACTCAACAGAAACAGCACTTTTTAAAGAAGATATCTAAGCAAATGGGTTCTACAGACCAAACTGGATTAATCTGTACAAGAAAAATATTTCACAGCCCAGGTTGACTGGCCTTGACTAAGTCCTTCCAAGCCATGGCAACACAGTTTTCACCCCCCAGAGCTATAAGAGGTAGGCAGATATTTTTTATAAATCTGCTCTCCAAGACAACCAAAATGTTTGTTCAAATTTTGCAGGAAAACTAGATCCCTTCCCACCCCCACAAAACCCACAACCATGAAAAAAGTCAAAACTAAATAGAAAAAGTGTAAAAAAATTGACACACAACCTACATGGTTTAATCTTGGGCAATCCAAGACAGAGGTAGTACTGTTATCTCCTTATTTAAAAAAAAGTCAAACAACAA